>VXBN01014483.1:76841-99693 GCA_013397395.1 Sinosuthora webbiana | reverse complement strand
TTTTTTTTTTTTTTTTTTCCAAATCTGCACCTCCAGCAAGTGTTTTAGGGGCACACAATAAGCTGCGGGGTTGTACACAGCCAGAAGGGTTGACTCAAACTGACCAAAAGGATATCCCATGCCATATAAAATCATGATCATCAGTAAAAACATAGGGAATAGGGGTTTGAAAGGAAGGTAGACGTTGCTCAAAAACTGGTGGCCATTAATTGGATTGGGAAAGCCTTTTGCATCCCTTGTTTTGATATTTTCCCTTCCCTTCCCTTCCCTTTCCTTCCCTTCTCTTCTCCACTNCTTCCCTTCCCTTCCCTTCCCTTCCCTTCCCTTCCCTTCCCTTCCTTTTAAAACGACTTTTATTTTAGTAAACTACCCATAGGGTCTGTTTCAGTCTTCCTTTTCCCTTTTCCCACTTCAGGAGGCAGGGGGGATCAGGTGGCTGTGTGGTGCTTGGCTGCTGCCGGGGGCTAACCCACAACATCCAGCTGGAGAACAGGCTCTGGTGCAGCTGCTTTGCCAGTGGAAGGTGCTGAGTCATCTTGTTTTTCACTAAATTCATGTATCTATCTTTAATCCTTGGTCATCTCCTGCAGACAATCTTTGGGTTAGATGGGTTGTTCTGACTATTCATCGCTGAGTTATTCACGCGCAAACATTTTCAGAAACAAGCTTGGGATCAATAGAATCAATTATTATAATTAACTGGAAAAGAAAAGAATCACAAGTGATCTAGCACTGCACTAGGGCATATTTTAGTTTGCTATTAGTAAAGTTTTTATCTCAGGATGGAGTTTACTGTCAATAACAATAAGGAAATCAGTCTGAATATCAATATTGATTCAGACTTTAATGGATGCATTTTGATGACAAAATTTGATGCATAAATAACCTATTAGCAGATCCTAGTCATTATTAGAAAACTACTGGAATTCCCTCTATCCTGGAACAAGGTTGGTCTCCCAGGGTGAAGTTGTTGTATTGCTGTTTGCCACATCTCTTGCATGACCTTGGATGCATTAGATGTCCATTCATAAAATTGCTACATTATGAATGCTTAATAGCATTTTGGGAAAAGATTTTGAAGTGCACAGATATTATGATGATGGAAGCTGTCTACATTCTAAAGTGATTGTTTTTCTGTTTGACTTTCACTTCTTTTTTTCTCCTGAATAATCTTGGGTTCATTTCTAAGGCATTACATTGTTGAAGTCACTGGGAGTTTTGCTTGCAGAGGCTCTAGATGACTGAGTAGGCTCTGTGAGTGATGAGGGAATGTTTGGCAATTACTTTTGAGCCGTGTCATTATGCTGAATATCATCCAGACACAAGGCTATGTCTGACTCATTAGATTTGTGGAACATTTTTTTGCCATGGTATAACGCAGCATTTACATTCAAGCCACAGCTCTTGCTGTCACTCTACTTTAACCACATTGTATCATGCTATGTTATTTTGAGGAAATGTAGTACAATTGTTGAGATATTCAAGGTCTCGATAAGCAAGTGATTCAGTACAAACCATTAAAATGTGTACTGTATAATGGAGGGACATGACATTGGTGAATTGTTTCCTTTTAAATCATTAACTGTCCATTGGTGAGACAGTTTAATTAAAGCTTTATAAGGCTAAGCTATTGCTAAGAACTGGTAAAGAATGACAGTCATATGGAAGAGGACCTAGCAAAAGATTTGCAAGACATATGAGGTTCAGAGAATATGCCCATCTGCTCCTTGAGTTTATCAACCTTTTCCTCCAAAAAAACCCACTATTTGCTTTTTGTCATTGGGTGCAGAAGTATTTAGAAAACAGGAGATGTTCATCTGTCCAGTTGAAAGAAGTACAAGAAAGTAAATTATTTTATCAGTCTTTACTGAGCCCTAGGGACACCCATCTGCAGCTCTGGGTCGAGATCTGGGCACCACAGTGCAAGAGAGACATGGATGTGCTGGGAAAAGTCCAGAAAATCTCCACATCTTAGTTGAGGAATTGGACCATCTGACGTAAAAGGGGAGTCTTAAAGAGCTGGGACTTTTCAGCCTGAAGAAGAAAGTGTTCAGGTAATGACTTCCAATGTGTATAAATACCTGATGGAGAGTAAAGAAACTGGAGACAGGCACAGTGGTGCCCAGTGGAAGGACATGAAGTGATCAACACAAGTCGAAGCACAGGGACTTCTGCTTAAAGAGAAGAAAAACAGGGTTTTTTACTGTAGGAGCAGTCAAACACTGGCACAGGTTACCCAGAGAGTTTGTGGACTCTCCGTCATTTAAGATACTCAAACATGACTGGACATTGTCCTGACCAACCTCCTTTAGCTGATCCTGCTCTGGAAGAGGTGTTGAACTATGTAATCTCCCAAGGTGCCCTCCAACCCCAGTGGTTCTGTGATTCTTTGATTATTAATGCAAAAGACTTTCTCAATGTCTGTGTTACAGATTCCCAGCTGCATTGCAAAAGTGTCTTCCCCATCCTCTCCTGTGAATATCTATTTAATCACTACTTATAACATTAATAAAACCTAGTGAGAGTCTAGTTGATTGCCAAAAGGGCTATGAGCTATGAATTCATTTCCTACTCCTTAAAAGAAGTTCAGTGCAGATATCAAAAACATTTAGCACTTTGTTATCAGCAGCATAATGTGGATGTGCCCAGTGCCTAAAATGGAATGGCCATTTCTGGTAAGGAGAAAGTAATGCTTCTATCCTCACTCTCCCTGCCACAGAAGAACATCAATTTATGTCAATTGTGCTGGTGGCTTTTGTGTTACAGACACCTGTCTACTCTGTGCCAGAGAGACATCAAATCATTTTAATTAAATTTTCTCTTGGGGAAAGTTTAGCAGAGCAGGATGTAATTATCCAGATAGGAATTTTGTAAGAACATTGAACTTCACATCCTCTGCTTTGGTTAAAAGTGTCATTGGATGTTTAATGAAACAAAATGGTCAGGGACCTCTGTTTTACTTTTCATCTAAAACACAGTACTTCATTCTGAGTCATAAGTATAGATTTAGTGAAGAAACTGCTAACTAATGGACCGCCACCACCACTTCATTTGGCTTTTAGTCCCAGTATAGCATCTTCATGTCTCATTTGTGAGAGGTGTTTCAAAGCACCAGGTCAAGCTTCATATTTTAAGGTAGCTGAACAGTCATGAAACTGTAAGATTTCAGGGTATTCTTGTGAGAAAACTATGTTTGTTTTTAAATCATTTTTGCTGCTCGCAGGAAATTCTTTCACATGGGAGGATGGTTGTCTCTACTGTTAGAACTTATGAATGAAAAGAAAATCTACTTTTCCACTGAAATAAAAAATTAAGAATTTTTTCAGAATTCATTTATATGCCTATCTATAGTTAATTTGGGCTGTAGCTTGGGTTGCAAATCAAGTTACCTAAGAACATAATTTTGTTTATGCATCTGCAGTTATGAAGTGATATATGAATTAGGCAAGTACAGGCAGAGTAATTGTGTCTCTCAATGCCAATACAAGGTGTCCTTAGAAATCAGAGAAACCACGTTCAGCAAGGAGTTTTGTCTGAAACAGATCCTGCAAAATACTAGGAAATGTGCAGCTGCTCATGTCTTTCTTTGCATTTTTGGGGATTTTTTTCACTTTGAGACAGTAAATTCAATGTAAGCTTCAAAGGGCACACTCAAATTTAGCAGGCCAAAACCATATTATCAGACCTGGGATTGTTGTGATAAATTTGTAAACATCACTTTTTGTTTTGTAGTACTGTCTTGCCATGGTAAATTAGTGGCAGTACCCTTACAAGTCAGATGAGAGAAGATAGTGTCACGGCTTTGGCAGGTTGGAACCACAGAACTGAAGAAAAAAAAATCTAGTTATATTGGAACTCAGAGCAGATTGTCAGCTAAAAGTGTTGCATTCAGCCCACGAATTTTGGAGAAAGGAAGAAATATATGATAATAAAGTGTTCTAGTTTGTCAATTTTGGACCATTAAGTTGCATACAGTCCTGAATTGGCTCCATATAGTCCTCAAACCAGTGCAGTTATTAAGGTTTTGGGCTCCCTCTCACATGCCAAAATAAAGTATTTTTCTTTGTCAAGGCTAAAAAATAAGAAGGAAAAAACAATAACAAAGCTTACCAGACTTGGAAAGAGAAGGGAATTTGGCATCCTTTTTCTTTTCATCTATTTTTTGCTAGACCTGGAAATGAACAGAATCGAGGTTAAGGTCAGGTCAAGTGTTTCACTTACCTGGAGTGGAGCCCCTTGTCAGCACTGCAGCATAGCAGAAAGAAGAGCAGAATCACCCCAGTTCTTTGACACCATTAAAAGTATTTTTTTTTTCAAAAAGTAAGGTGTTTCCTTGAGAAAGATGTTCCAGATCATTGATGAATCCCAGATGTACAAGAGGAAAACCTCACCTTATTCTTTTCCTTCCGATACAATCTTCACATCCATAGAAGTGGATCCTGTTAATTTCATGTGAATAGATGCACAGAAAGACATAAGGGACAGGGAAATTTTTTAGGTTTCTGATCTCTCACAAGAGACCCAGAGATCCTCTACCCTTTTCATGTTCCTTAAGTGCCTGAGTTAGATGCATTACCGGAGTTAAAATTTTTCAATGTAATTTGGGCACAGATCATAATCAATTACTATTAATTCCTATATCAACATTAGAAAGGACAAAAAAAAAAAAAATCTAATAATTCTTCTAACATTAATTAGTTCTACCTGTACCCAAAAATACTGAAGAATTAATGAAATTTCTGACAGATCCCTCCAAGCTGCTAAGCGATTTAGAGGAAGAGGGGAAAGAAAGAGAGACATGGAAAATAAAACACACCTTTCTGAGCAATAGACTTACAAAATATGTCTGGCAAGGAGATTATCAATACACATAAGGTATTTTAATACTGACAAAACATTCAAAAGATGCAGCTTATATTGCTGATAAGTAGCAGTACTTCATCTCTTTCTTCCCTTCCCATCTAACTTCTGTGCATATAGGAAATAGCTGAACTCTTCAGTCCTTTATATTCAAATGAATGTTTCCCACCAAAATATTTATTCAAATTGGAATGGTAGTGATTTTCAGATTCTCACAGGCAGAGTGGAAACAGTGGAAAAGATAAATGACTTTCTCACATTACTTCAGTGTTATTGTTATCATATATTGTGTGATGTTCCCTCATTATCTGTCGGTACACAAATCCAAGCAATGCATAATTTTTGAACCAAAAGTAAAATAGCAAAACATTTTTCTAGATGTTTTCAGCATTTTTAGATTTAGATGAAGGGAAAAAATGTGTCTAGCCCTGGCTGATAACAGACATTAAAATTCTGAACATATACACAGTCTTGAGGTACCTGAGCAAACAAGCAGCAAAATTCTTTCTTGAATTCTGGTCTTTTGTTCCACTCAGGTTATGTAAAATGGAAAGATCCTAAATTTACACAGCTATGGATGATAAAAGCTGATAATGCTGACAACAGGGTGAGATGGTGGGCTCTTCAGTAATGATTACCTCCCTCCAAACTGAAAAAAAATTAATTCTGTGAGAGGAGGGACACTGCAGCAAATCAGAGTTACATAAACTTCTTTCCAGCTCTCTCAGTCTAGGCCACCATGGCACAGATATTTAGGTTATGCAACCAACTCTCAAGGGAGAGAGCTCACCTATTGCAGAAAGAGATTTATCCCAATCCAATTCCCAAGCTTGAAGTTTTCCTCTCATTTTAGCATAGAAAATGTAGATTAATTCATGTGAGAAGGGGTGGGTGAAAGGAATCAGAATACTATAAGGTTAGGAGATTTCTGAATTAGTTTATAATTTCTAATTTCAATGATACTTTAAATTACTTACACTCTAAGCAAATAAAATACAAAATAGATATGAAACCTGAGAAAATACAGAGGCAATTCTTATATCTCACTTTATGTGGTTACTGAAGCACAGACAGGTTCTTCATCTACCAGAATTTCAGAAATATATACATAGTTAGATCATTGCTAGCTTATAGAATTCATTTAATTTAGATTTGTCCCTAAATTTTAGGCCTCTAGAGAGTTCCTAAAACCTAAATTCTTAGAAGGTTAAAATAGAAAGTAAATTCATTTGAGGATTCCAGAAGAGGAGCCTGTTTGCCTAAATTTGAATTTAAACAAAAAGTTTATACAGCAAACCTACCAATATTCCTCCTGCAGACTTCCATCTCAAGGAGAAAAACACTAACCAAACACACTGGGAAATGAAGTTGAAATTACATGTGTAGGGATTCAGATGTCACAGAAGAACATTGCTGGATCTTATATAGATCAGTAGCTCCTGAACTGACATCAGAATTAATTCTTGTGTTTATCATCTCTCTCCATCCTGGTCTCTAACATGTTTTGGGTTGACTGGGAAAGACATGTTCCTAAAGATATGCTTTCTGTTTGGCTTCAAAAAGAGCTGCATTAAATGTTAGACATTTTTCCGTATTCTTGGAGCTCCTTTTAGCCCCAAGAATATGCACATTCTCTATTTTCCCCAGTAAAATATGGAAATATCAGAGATAACCATGTTTATTTCATGATTTTCCTACCTGCCTTCGGAGAAAATAATGTAACATGATAGAATTCTGCTTCTGATGAAACTTAGAGCATAGCTGTTCTAAAGCAAAACAATGGGGAAGATCAAACCAATTAGACTGGAAGATAAGCTCTGATGAATAACCTTAACTTCAGCTCATCCCTCAAATCTGGTGCACTGGTGAGGTCTAAGTTAGGAACCCAATTTTCTGACTTCCTTCAGTAGAAGTTAGCAGGTAAATATTTCTGAACGGCCTTTTCATACATCTAAGATGTGAAATGCCTTCATAATTACCCCCTGTAAGGACAGCCTCAGGGACCAGCTTTTTCTGTCAACTAACAATGCATGATCAATAATGCAGTCTTGGCTGAAATCCTCAGATATCCAGCTGTGACTTGTTTCGGGTTTGTTTGGGGCTCTTTTCCTTTTTTGCTTTTATTTAACTACGGCTTCAGCAGTTTTGTAGAAGAATTTTAACTTTCATATGTAACTTTTGGGGCAACTAAGTGCTATATCTTGATAGGGACTTGGGAACTCCCCAAAAAGCCATATAAAGTAATTATGACTGCAAATGTATCTTAATCTGTAAAATAATCATTTTATCTGTTTTGTTTTCTTTTTTTCTTTGGAAAGCTCCAAAAATCATAGTAGATCAAGTCCAAAATTTTACAGGAAAAATAATAACCATAAAAAGAGAGATATGTTATGTCTTTACTGTTTCATGGTTTGTAATTTTCTTTTTAAATTTTGATTTCAGCAAATGTTTCAGGACCTAAAATAATTTTGAATGACCTTTATTTTTCCTCAATATCCCTTTTCAAAACCATTGATCCCCCTAAGCTAAAAGTAGTTTGCAAAAAGGCCTTCCACAGTACTTTAAGTGCTTTCTATTGACCACATTGCAAAGAAAAAAATCAAAAACAGCCTCTCCAAGTATTCTGCTGTATCTGTGACTAGACTGCATAAGCACATAAAATTCAAAACTGGAACTTTAAAATCATTCATTTGAATTAGAAAAAGTTAAAATTTAGAATAGCCAAGATTTTTTGTTTCATCATGCTTCATGATATCAGGAAGTTCACAATTAAGAGTGATAAGAAGGAAAACCCTATGTGGGGAAGGTGTTACAAAATTTAAATTTCCAGAGGTTTCTGGCCTACAATCCTGAATTCTGCCATGAGCCCGGCAGGATCCAGATCTAATCAGCCCTACTTTATATGATTTCTGTTACATTCTGAAATTTCCATTTCTAACTTGAGACATCCAGAAAGGAAACTGTGCTACAAATCCCTCTAAGCTGTGTGTTCCCGAGCAGGATATCCACTGTATCAGCCAGCAAAGAGTATCCAAATTTCTGTCTCCCAGAGTCTCTTTTCCACAAGTAATATTTCAAGTGATAGCAGTTAATTCTTACATCTGACAGTCTTCATGGACTTTCACTTTCCTCACAATCTTATACTTCAGACTTTATACTTCAGACTAATTCAATTTATCTTGTCCATTTTACTCAAACAACTGAAACAGATCTATGGTAAATTAATGTACTATAGATAATTTGGAATGCAGTGTGAGAATTCAATGCACACCAGCAGTACTTTATTACCTAAGGATATAAGATTTTAATTTAAAAAGTTAAAGGTCCATAAATCACACTCTATCTACACTTGTCAACATTTCTGACAACCTATTTTAACATCTAGAATTATTTCTTTCTTTATCACATAAGAGATTTTAGTTTAACTCCACTTTACCTAGAAAAGGAATCAGGGAGCTTAAAGTGATCAGGAAAAGGAGGAGAATTTTGAAGAACAGTAAAAAAAGCACCAGGCACTCACTGGACGCATTCTTAAAATATGGTGGGGGTACTCTTGAAGTGGATGAGAAATGAGCAAATAACCTTTTTGTGGTGTTTTTATTATGCAGCTTATGCAGATAAGGCCAGGATGTGATATATAAGACTGGGAACAGACGTGTGCTGCATGGCAGAAGATAGCTGGTGACAGCACCCCTGACAACCCAAGTTTAAGAAATCCTGCTTAATATTCCAAAGCTTGGGGGCAAAGTGATGACCTCATTCCAACTTGGGTCTGTAAACAGCAATTACAAGTGACTAGCAGCAGGAAAATATACGAAGAGACAAATTAACATCTATTCTAACTCCAATCTGGAAGGTAGTCAAGGTTTATTATGTTGTCCTCCTTTCTATCTCAAGGGCACACTTTAAAGCCTACAGCACACTTTGTGTTGCCATGGCTCTCTTCCTAACAGCTGTAGAAAGCAGGTAGTTCAAAGACACCTCACAGATGTCTCCAATGCATGAGAGTCAAACACAGCCTTAATGTAAACACTATCTACCACCCTGCTACCAAGGGTAGCAAAACAAAGAGATAAGGTGTGGAAATTTCAGATATGGAAACAATATACTTTTTTTAAAATTTTCTCTTTTTATTAACTATTTAAGGCTAGAATCTCAAGAAGAGGAAAGATGAAAGAAAAGCCTTCTCAGTTATGCTTCGTGATACTAACAGGAGTTCCAGCCTTCAGTGTCTTTTACACTTTGATTCATTTGTGACTAAAATAAGATCATATGTAGAACCAGAATTGTAGGAAGCTTTCATGACACCCAAGAGAAGATTTCACAATAATTTTCTCATCTCTTCTGCTTCTCATCCATCCTCTCTCATCACACCCTCCCTCAGATCCTATGCATTTCCCAGCAGCACAATGTCACAACTTCTCCCATGAGCACGTGCCAGATGCAGTTGACTCAGTGAATTTCTTTTAGTTCCAGTCCCAGTTGGGAGGAATGTGTTTATCCCAAGCAAGAGGCAAAAATGTCTTCCAGTTTATAGACCAATTCGTTTCCATTTTGTATTAAACACTACAACAGTGAACTATTTAAAGTCCTGTGTCTCCCAAAGCCAACCATTCTTGGGCAGCCCACCTGGGTTTATTTCTTGACATTGTCCCCAGCTTTGGAAAATAAGCAAAACAGCTGTATGCTTCTGTCACTTCACAGTCCTGCTTTCCCCCATTTGGTATCCTCTCTCAGAGGATATTTTTGTGGCATGTGCCTACAAAACATGTCTCATACAACTCTTTCTGGAATTTTGGAAACTAGAAAGTGGGAGGAGGGACTAAAATGTCAGAAAAGTAGAGGTACTACTCTATTGGATGTCTCAAAACATTGCCTCCAGTTGAGAAACTGCAATGAAGTGGCCAATGACCAGAGATGCAAATTCAATAGAGATAATATATCAACATTTAAACAACACATACATCAAAATGATCACCAAAGGAAATAAAAGTAAACTAGCCATGTTCTT
This sequence comes from Sinosuthora webbiana, assembly GCA_013397395.1. Classification (NCBI taxonomy): domain Eukaryota; kingdom Metazoa; phylum Chordata; class Aves; order Passeriformes; family Sylviidae; genus Sinosuthora; species Sinosuthora webbiana. Next base: position 89,822 of record VXBN01014483.1, on the reverse strand, counting down.
AACCTACCATTTATATGAACCACTGCTCATTACAGTTTGAAAACTAAAGTATAAATACAGCAAATGCATGATGGTAAGTGCCCTTTTCACAGAGCATACCCTTTCTCATGGATTATTTTCCACTGAATTCTTTTATGGTGGCATTTATCCCACCTTATTACAGTATTTTGGAACTGGGCAGCTAATTTTAGCCAGCTGAAGAGGAGATACTTTCAGCAAGCAATTTTTCCACCTATTTGTGTTGCCATGAATTGGAATTCTGCCATTGCACTGCTAAAATATCTTCAAAAGTGCTGAATGGAGTGAAATTAAGGTATTTAATGTCAAATATATGTATATAATGCATAAAACTTTAAAATTGCTACAGCCATTTTTTTCATTTCTTTTTTCACACAGGGTAGAAGGTAAGGAAATTGATATCAGCCCCACTATGTCTGTTGATCTGATTCCATGTAATCTTGTTGAAGCAAGGTTTTTTCATTAAAGTAGAAAGAAATTTTGTAATTTCTTCCTCAGCACCCAAACCCGTATCAAATAAAAATTTTTTCTTCATAAATTAAAAAATATACTCAGTACTGTCTTTTTTCCCTTCCTGATCTTCATGGTTTAAATGTGTTTAAATTAAAAGTTGTGAAGTTACAGTTTCAAACCATTGACTCCAACATTAAAAGTTCTTCAATATCTGGTATTTTCAGTCAGAGAAAGAACATACACAGTGTGATCAAACCATGTCTCATCATTCTTGTGGATAATGTAATAGCCTGAGCATTTTAGCAGGTCTGTAACTTTGTTTTTCCAGCTCCTGAATGTTTTATAGAGTCCTTTTCAGAATTTTCTTCAATTTTAGTACTGTGTTCAAAACATAAACATCACTGCTGACACAATTTCTGAGTTTTGCTCCAATAATGTCTTCTGCATAAAGAGTTATGAAATTGTATATATTCTAGACACAACCTTGGTCAATGAAAAGTATAGCCTTACATAAATTTTTCTAATGCAGATAATTTTTCTGTTTGGGTCCTCTCCCCCTCCTTTAATTCCATGTTTACCAAGCATACTGAATATTATTATCGTGTATGTACTTCTCCTTTTCTGCTTGCACCTCTTTCCATCCATGGCATCTCTCACTCTGAAGAGCAAGATTTCCATCAACAGTTAATTTTTTTTTCATCAGCTTTGGTACTGTTAGCAATAATAATTTACTCTCTTAGTCAGGTCAGATCAGGTACTTCATGTGTCCAAAAATATGAGTACTTTGAATTTGGTGAAAATAGAAGTTTTGTGATGTTGAGTGTGTCACCCAACATCCACCTCTGCAATAATACAGAAAAATCAGCTGTGACAGTTTCTGTTCTGACAATTATAGGTTTGGGTTAGGGTAATATATCCTAGATTATATTTAGGATAGTCTCCATCATGGGTCTGTTGCAGTCTGGCCTGTTTGCTGTGCCCCAAGATGTTCTTGACTCCTGGTAATCTGATCTCATTTTAGCTCTTTGTGTGTGCGTGTTAACTGTTAGATTTGGTATTTGATCCCAGGGTTGATCACAGGATTACAGGTTTCTTTGGTCTGGGTTTTTTTGTGGTTTTTTTTTGTTTGTTTGTTTTGTTTGTTTTGTTTGTTTGTTTTGTTTTTTATTTTTTTATTTTATTTTTGGGGGGTTTGATTGGCTGGTTGGTTTTTGATTTGTTTGGGGAGTTTTGTTTTTGTTTTTTGTTGGTTTGGGGGGTGAGGGGTGGTTTTCTTTTGTTGGTTTTTGTTTGGTGGGGTTTTTTGGTTTGGTTTGGTTTGTTTTCTTTGGGGTTTTGTTTTGTTTGTGGTTTTTTTGGTTTTTTTTTTGTTTGGCTGGTTTTTGTTTGTTTGTTGGTTTGGTTCTTTTCCACTTTGTTTTTTGTTTGTTTGTTTGTCTGTTTGTTTGTTTTGGTTCTATCTTACTTTCTAGGTATCAGAATGAAAAGAATATAAAGGATAATGGATGTTACACTGAGGTCAGAATATTGTCAAAAGTGATGATGTTGACCTGCGCAGAACATTGGAAGTCACTTAATCCTCATCCACCTTTGTGGAATAATGTGTCCTGCAATATGATGCAATAAATGCTACAATAATTCATGCATCAATGACCCATGTCAGGATGAAAGTCTCACTGAAGAGCATTTGAGTGTTCCCCTTTAGCCATTTATACTCTTGCTACAGTACTTGAAGACAAAGAGAACAGAATAACAATTGATGTAATTCAGATCACCTTCCTCACATGCCTCCTTCAGAAAGGGAATGAATAATGGTCCAAGACATCTGTCTGGTCTCTAAAAAAAGCCTCACTGATCACCTTGCCCTGGATACCCAACTTTTAAATTGCTGACTCCAGCCCTGCTAACTGAGACTCAAAGTTGTAGCCTTCAACTAAGATTTCTACTTAGCAAATGATCCACATATTTCCTTCCTGAAAATATTTTATCTCATTCTGAAACAGATAGAAGTTTTTGGAAGATTTTTCCTGTTAAGCTAATTAATGCAATTACCTTTCCCATCCTGACTGCTGACATCAAGGCCCAGAGTCAAATACTCTGCAGTGCAGTTCCTTGAGATGTAATAACCAGTCTTTTCTCATCTATTCAGCATCAGTGAGCACCTTTACTTTGGGCTGTGCTGTCAGTGGTCAGAAACCCATGTAGTTAAAAAAAGTGATCTCATTCACAATCCAAAAGAAAACTAAGATAAATAAGCATTCTCTTCTCTGAATTGGTCTCAGGCTGTAGTCAACCTAAAGAAATTACAATAAATTATGTGTATGCAAAAGAGTTGTTCATATTCCAAACTCAGTTAACTGTTAATCATCTCAGCAAACCTGTTGGCTTGCTTTGCATTCTGGTACAATTAGATGTGTTAGAATTCCCCTAGGCATGCTGTCTTCACAGGCTAATTTATTTTTATGAACATCCCAGGGACACTGAAGACATTTTGCTGAACTTTGTTAACACAACTTGCTGTCAACCTGGTGCATTAATGAAAATAGTTCCACCTTTCCGATATGCTACCGACATTTAATTTTAAAAGCACAATTAATATATGCAATGTTATTGTGTGTCTCTCTCTTTCATAAGCCAGTAAACATTAACTTGGGATTTATTAACTGCTAAAAGCAGTAGACATTCAATCAATACAGTATACTTCTGGCATGTGAATGTGGCAAAAGCATAATCAATCTTTTGAGGGAAATGTAAAACTTAAATCTGAGCCATCTGAGAGGTTTAAAATCTGCGAATACTGGTTTTTTGTTTGAATTATCTTGGGTTTTGTTATTTGTTTGGGTTTGGGGGGGTTGTGTTTTATTTATTTAGGCTTTCTTTTTGTTTGGGTTTTTGTTTGTTTGTTTGTTTGTTTGTTGATTGGTTGGTTGTTTTTTGGGTTATTTTTGGTTTGGGGAGGAGCTCATAAAAGAAAGAATCAGCTAAGAAGCAAATATATTGGTTACATTTTACATGGCAAAATACCATAATCACATCACAAATGCCATGACCACTACAAATACAGTGGCCATAACAAAATACCATGGCCTTAATACCCGGGATCTGCTTGAACTCACAGCCTCCTGCCATGTGGAAGAGATTAAAACTTCCTTAGCTGAAGCATGTCAGAAATTCATCAGAAAGTCATCATATCTAGTGGATTGTTATCAGACAGCATTTGGGTGGCCCAACACTCTATCCTCCACAAGTCAATAGAACATAAACACTAGCCAGTAGATTATATTGTGTCAATCCCAATTTGGAAATCTATTTTCATCCTAGATTCATGCTGTGTTTCCAGCATCAGGATGTCCACGATTTTCTCTTGGAAATCTAGCCTTGTCATTGGGCTTTAAATAACGTGAGAATAATTTTTAATAAAATAAGCTAAATAAATATGACATTTTGTTATAAGTGTAAAACATTTCTTTCTGTATTTTGATTACCAAAGGTTGAAAATGATATTTCAAAAAACCCATTAATTGTTCATATTAAATATGTTAGCGGTTCATTTTCTGGAAGACAATATTTTAATGCATACTATTTTTAAATTTTGGGGTTTTTTTATCTGCAGACTGAATGACTGTCCTGAACACTGAACCATTTTTCTATAAAAATATGAGATTAGATTTCTTTTTTTTTAAAAAAAAAAAAAAAGCTCAACACACACAAACAAATCCTAGGTCTTGAAAGTCATATTAGTCAGTATCTAATGCATTTTTTGGTGTTTTTATTTAATTTAAACTTAAAATATAGAACAAGAGATAATATTCCTAAAAGTCAGGTGATTAGAACTGCATCTAACCTTCAGATGAAAAATATGTCCTGTTGGGTTTCCCATGCCATGCTACCTAATATTTGGCAGCATCCAGATAACAATGCTGGCCAATAATAGACTCCTGCTCAAATGTCTCAGTGGCTTGAAGTTTGTTGTTTATGATGAAAGCAAAGTAAACCTGGTTTTTAATTTTTTTGATTTTTTTAAATGCAAAACCAGGCTTTTGACCTAACAGCATATTAATCATTTGTGATAAACATCTACTTCCCTGCAGCATTTAATGATTTCATTGAGAAGTTAACAGCTTTGGTCTAGACTATCTGATCAGAATAAGTGTCCTACATGTACCACAGCTGCAGTATTTTTTACGTCCCACTCAGGGCCCTACAGAATCAACAAGAGTTTTGCCCCAATGAAGAGTTTAACAAGACACATGCGTATCACTATTTCAGCAGTACCTATGTTTTCCTGAATATGCTTTACTGATGAACATTGAGGGGTTTTTTATCCTTTTTTTAAAATAATAATTGCCTTCTATTCTTTACAGAAAATGAGTTTTGCAGGGAAAAGCACTGCTGGTCTGCTGGCACAAGCTGTTGAGAACCAGACATGCCTCTTCTTCATCAGCATAATGCCATCTGCCACAGACAGGAAGGAGGAGATTAAAACTAAGGAGGAAGGAAGAAGTCTTTTCCAACAAGAAAGATGTTCATTAAGTCTCTGGTGATATCCATTCAGTATTCTCTAGTTCTAGTCAGAAAAAACAGTCAGACTGTTCAAAATATAATATATTCCTAGAAAAAGAAGTGCATTAATTTTCTTTCCCTTTTGTATTACAATTGATCCATGTGGACTTTTGAAGACTAAGAAGCACTGCGACTAATGCAAAAAAAAACCCCCACACTTAATAACACTTTTGAGACAAAGAACACTAAAATGTTTTGTGTTTCAAATATTTGAGGACATTAAGGAAATGTCACTCAGGGCAAGGAGAATACCAAGAAAAAGTCAAAATAAACTATGAAAAAGTCCTCTCACATGTCTATTAGGAAAATTACAGACTGACTCTTTATTTCCAGATTTCCTACATGAATTCAAAATAATAAACCAAGAAACACAAGATGTGGTTTCTGTTTATATAAGGTAATGAACACCACGAAAATATGAAAATTACTTTGATCTTTGTGCATTAAAGTTATGCTTACAGGCCTTAACTAAAACAGATGCTCACTGAGTTAAAATATTGCAGAAACAGTCAGAATAGAACCAGTCCCTTAAAATTTACATAATGCAGAGAGAAATTAGATCATTAGATTATAAATAAAATGTAATTTTTTCCTTTTCAGACTTTGTGGATTCATGCAGAGAAGCAGAAGGATGTGAAAGGACTTTCAGTCTTTCCTTACAATTCCTCATTTTTAAAACCAGGGTATAAATACAATTGGCACTCTCACTGCTACTCTAATATGTAAAAAACCCTCTTCTTGAGCTCTGAGAGCAGGGCCACTACATCCAGAAGAACTGGGCTGTAAACCTGAATGGAGTAACACCCAAATTTTCAAGAAGGAATTATCCATCCAGTATGTCTTTGGGCAGCAACTTGCTTAAGGATGCCTCTCTGGTAGGTTCACTTCTCCATATGCATTGTATAGGGAGCCAAAGAACCTAACATAGGATGCTGGACACCATCTTGCAACCTAGAACATAAATGTTGTGATATAGCCTTGGTGATGCATCCAGCACAAGTATGGTCCCAGGCAACACTTGCAACAGCAACATAATAGAGCTACACCACATTTAGGCAAAGCCATGCCCTGTGTCATCTCTGTGAATTAATCCTTCAGTGACCCTGACCATATAATTGATTATCCCTGTCTGAATACACACCCTATCATTACTGAGGAAGCTGCTACCTCCTTGTGCCATGTCTAACAGAACATAAAAACACAGGCTGCAACACGAGCAAGGAGAAAAAGCTAAACTGAAGAGATATCATATCATCGATACTGAGAGTGGAAAGTCATATAGTAATATATCTGTCAATACTGGAATGCTCCCAGGAGCATGATTCCTTGTGCTTTTTCAGCGCTATCCTATGGCATGTTTGAACAGATTTCACTCGCTGAAAGTTTGGCTTAATACTCAGCTTGATGCTACCTCTTCTTTTCTTCACACCATTATACTTAATTTCGATTAAAATACTTTAAATGAGGCTCTGCTAATGCTGAACAGAAGATATTCTGCCCAGGCTGTGGACTGCACCTCAGTAAAGAAGCAGGAAAACCCTGAGTGCAAAATACTGAATTACATCAGTGGCTTACTCTTTGTCCATTTATCCCATAAAGATTCTTAGACCCACTCTGTAGACTTTGTCATGTTCGTTTTGTCTCCCAGAATACATCTTTTATTCATTCTTCTTATTCTTTAAATACCAGCTATATGATTTCTGTCTTTTCAGCCTGAAGACACTCAAACCAATGAGAGAAAAAGAGCAGAATTTCTCTTTCTCTCTCTCTTTCTCTCTCTCTTTCTCTTTCTCTTTCTCTTTCTCTTTCTCTTTCTCTTTCTCTTTCTCTTTCTCTTTCTCGCTTTCTTTCTCTCTTTCTTTCTCTTTTTTCTACTGACAGAATTTATTACAATCTTTAAATATATTGGCCATCACATTTGCTACTCTATGACATTCAAGATGAAAGACAGTCTCTCCATATTCAGCTCCATGGGAGTTCTGATACTGACTTTTCTGTAGCCAGGATATCAGCTGTACTCCAAGTCTTTCAGTTTTCTGCCCAGCACTAAGTATATGTGAGGTGATTTTTTTTTTCATCTATGCATAATACAACAATATTCAGTGGACATTTAAGAGCAAGCCTGCAGATTAAACCCAGGTGCATACTTACATCAGGTTAGTTACTAATTTGTAAGGCCATAGGAAAAATTTTATCCCCTAGCCAAGGTGATATTATTCAGCATAGCTCATCTGGGGCTAATATATCTCAAAAATAATTTATTCCTATTGCTTGACTCTTTCTCATACTCCTATGTCACCTTTCCCTCCTAAATCATTAATGTTATTAACATTTCTTGTTTATTGCTGAAAAGTAAGAAAACACACATAATACATAATCTCCATCTTACCTTTAAATGTCTAAATGCCTTTAAAACTGTAGCCCTAACTGATTTATGTGCATTCAAAACCGAGAATGAGCACCTTAAAAGGTTGCTTAATATTCATAGCCATGTACTTGTCAATTGTTTTTAATGAAAAAATCACAGAAAAATGCTGGGAAATGCACTAGTGGTTATTGTGGGCAGAGTTTTTTAAATGTATGTCTTTACTTCTGAGCTATGTGTCTGGGTTCTATTTAGCATCACTAAAGAAAGATTGACATTTGGGAACTGTGATTAACCGCTCCTAAAGCTGCCACCTAGTAAGATTGAGTGGATCATGTCTTAAAACAACTGACTCTCCATTAATTTTAAGAGAAACTTGCAGCAAGTTCTAAAGTCGAAGCTATCTATGCTGTAGACATCAATATTATAAGACCTGATTCACAAACAATGCCAATGGGGCAAGGGGAGCATGTGTGGGTTCGTGAGTGTTATCCTACACTTTCAGTGGAAAATTATTGGTGACATAATGGGGTATGGATTCCATTTACTGTTCAACACTCTGAAATACATATTAATAACTTTAAATAATTCCTTACTCCCAATTTTCCCCATAGAAAGTGAGGCAATAATTGCCCTTCCAAATCAGATTGTTCTAAGGGAGATGGTCCATAATCTGTGCAAAATACTTGCAAGATTTCACATGGACAATTTGGAAAATGTTGTAGTATTAACCTGTATTTTCCCTTTCCTTCTGATTCAAATGTCTCTGCCAAACACAGCTTAAAAAACATTTTTAAAAGGAATCAAACTTTCATTGAAGTGATTTAATCCCGGACTTTGAGTGGTAACAATATCTACAGAATGTGCTGTTTTGGATAAGTCTGAGTGTAAAGAAAGATGTATTAATGAAAAGAAGACAACTTTTCATGTATGCTGAACAACAAAATATGCAGTAGACTCTCCTTTGCGTTTGATTATAAACTTTTTGAGAAGATAAAGCCTTCTGGCAATACATCAAACCTTCCTGCTTGGTTTCAGTCTAACAACTCCAAACCGAGTACTTCTTTACAACTTCCCTCCACAGTGCTCTTTAGAATGTCCTTAGGTTTTCCTCCAGGCAATGGCAGCTACAGTATGTGCTGAAGGATTTGTCAGTACAGATATTAATACACCATCAAATAGAGAAATTCTTTTTAACTCCGTGTCAAATGCAAAATTATCATCACTAATACAAGAACTTGGCAGTGTTCTGTATTTTTTTTAATCTAATGCATTTTCATTAATGTAGCTTTCTTATCAAACTTGAGGGATACTGTAACAGAAAAACTGTGATGACCTTGGACTGATTCAGCACTGAGCTTTTTAATTTGAATATATAATATTGTCTGGGAATACATATTCCAAAAAGGACAAAATGGACCCCAGGAACACCTTTTTGTTTTACTCAATTAGATTGTAATTGAGTTAAAATTGTAACTCATATACTACTTCCAAAATTAATTCTAGCTCTCTAAATAATGTTTTATCTGCACATATTTAGAGAAATATTAAGATGCACAAATTATTAACCAGGGTTGAAATTACAGAAATACAGGCAGTACCAGAATATTACTCCAAAAGTGCTCTTCTCTCTATCAAGTTTTTTCTCTAAATCTACACAGATGAAACATTACTAAATTAGTATATTTAATTTGCTTTTGCATGAAGATCTTCAAGTATTTCAAAAATAGATCTTAATTATTCCCTTCCTTGTCTTGGTGAAAAGAAAATGTTGCTGTATTCATTTCTACATCAATATTCTAAAACAAAGAGATTTGAAAGATTTGATCTTTTCTATATTGTGGGCAAATCAGAAACTGACTGATGGACAGTCATGTCTTAGCCCAAACATGGTACAACTTCTGTCATAACTATAGAGTACTTTCTTGGGTTTTTACATTACCATGTTCATTTTTATTATTGTTATTATTCACAGCATGTGAGTTTAAACTTGTTTCTGATATGCAGCAATGTACCAGGTTTCTGCTTTTCTTTTTCTCCCCCCGCCCAGATGTGCCTCCCCCTCTCAACACTTCATTCTCAAGCAAGACGTAACAGCTAGAAAAAAGACTTTCAGCTTTAAGCCTGGATACTGGGAACAGGACAGGATCAGGATTTAGGCTCCTTTTCTCCCTGTTAGAACTGTTAAAGATTCCCATCCTTATAGATTGTATAGCCTGTCCACTTCAGATGTTTATGAGCCTTCAAATTTCTGTTCTGCTCTAAGCTGTGTGATTTGCAGTGGAGAGTTGCCCAGGTGCTGTGTCATGCCTGCCAGCACAGCCTGGAAAGCCTCAGATCTTATTTCCTCCAAAGGCTCTGCCCCTTGACTCCAAGGTGATTTGAGGAAAAGTATTCTGTCTCACTCTCCGGAGGACAGAGATTGATCTTCCTGTACAAAAAACTTCGGTACCTATGGTCACAAAGCCTGGCAAAAAAATTAATAACGTTAATGGAATTATTCAAAATTGAGTTTATCCAAGTTCTTGGTCTGAATTACTACCACTACCATGGAAAAGTCTCCCCAGATCCACCCCTGACCTTCCCTCATGCACACCTGTAAAACACCCTTCGGAGTTTGGGTATTCTGTGGTGCACGCAAATTGAGGGATGTGCTCGCTGACCAACTTGATTGTTCATCGGACCCTGCTATAATTAAGGCAAAGAAAGTATTAGCAACCCATCTCTCCAGAAACTTAGAAATTCCTCTATTATCTTACTTCAGGTTTGAAATGGACCTTATTAGTGAATGAGGCTGGAAAGTAAAACCAAAATCCCCTTAAGTGCTTTGAAGTTCTGAGAAATTTAATGTAAGAATTTTTTTTCTCTTTAAAAAGAAATTTGAAAATTACCAAAAAAAAGGGTTTAGTTTTAAGGGGAAAAAAAAAAAGAAACAAAACAAACAAACAAGAATATTTTTAGAATTTTGAAATTTGTCTTGGATAAGTTCTGTGTAGATTTCAGGTTTCAACTTGAGACTTGTAAAGTAAAAATATGATCACTCTTGCATAAAAATTTGAGACTACTTCCAAGTTGCTTGTCTGGGGTTTTTTACCAGGTGTTTAAAGTATTTAAAGAATACGTTTCAGATACTGAGTTGGTCAGAGAACAAAAATATTCCCTTTAAAAGAGCTTCCAAGTTATTTTCACTTAATATTTTTTAAGGAGCTCCATTGTGATTGTGAAAATTTTCTTGTTTCATTTTTCTTGTTCCTCTCCACAAGGTTTTTTATTGCAATTCTTCTTAAGCCAAACCTCATTTTCCCAACTGACATTTTGACTCCAAACGATTTAACTTTTACAGATGAAATTAGGAAAATAAATAACTTTGTTCGAAAACTACAATTTTATTCACAAGCATAAATGACGGGACTAGAATATTATTTGTCCATTTAAAAAACTGGATGATTTCTTTGAGTTCTAATAGATTTTGTGTACTCTCAGTTGCTTTTTAACTTCACCAAATATATCTTCTTTTCCTTGTCCGATAAGTAACGAGTAATCTTAGAAGTACTGCACAGTAGGAAGCAACCTTACAGAAAATGAAATAGGCCTCGCAGCAAGTACATAGAATTATTTGGAATAAAATACAGCATGGTTTGAAGAATAGAGATTTGGCCTAGATTGGGCTTGAAGAACAGTGCTTCACTCTTACTGTGGTAGCTGACCTTCTAAGTAACCTTAATCAAACTTTGTTACTTCTGCTTTCCTTTTTCAGGGTTTTTCTTCTACTTTTGTCTTAAGGTCAAGGGCTCAGACTCACTCTATGTCTCCACAGTATTTAGCACAGTAAGGATTTAATCACAAATAGCTTGCAAAAACATCTATATTTATCTTTACAATCAAATGATTTATTCATGTTTGGTCTAGACAAATCGTAGTTACTCCTGCATGATGAACTGATATAAAATATAGGAGTTCTTCAGATTCATTATTCTCAGGATGGTCTGTAATTGTGTACTTATCACTAGCAAGAATTAATATTTTATACTTGCAAGCACTTAAAGTGCACCCCTTCACTTGCTAAAATACTGTGGTTCACATGAACTCAGCTGATACCGAAACATGGATATTAGGGCATGCTGTACAAGGATCCCAATGTCTAGGGAATTTATTTAACTTCTAATGTTAAATATCCTGCATCTGTAAATCTTACAAGGTATCTCTTCCTAATGTATAAGGAAAGAGACAAAGGATCTTTATGTTAATGCAAGGAGCAGATTGTTGGATAGGACCCTGAAGAATGACTGTTCAAACACTGTTGCGCTGGGCAGCAGTTTTAAATCCCACAGTGTGAGAAAGGAGTTAGCAGAAATGTCAATATGAGCTCCATAAAGCAGAATGCCACCAGTGTTCTCATTGAAGGATAGGAAAGGGGAAATGAGTTTTTGAAAATAGTCATAAATAATAAAAAATGGTTGGCCTATAGCATTTTTCTTAAATTAACAAGAAGGACTTGAACCTAGTATAAAGTGCCTCAAAGAAAACCTGTCCTGTCTTGAGGGATGGGGGTTTTGATCAGGATAGATCAAGTGTGTGAACAATTTTCAGATGCGTAATTTATTTCCTGTTTTGAAAGAAATTGCTTAGCCTTGAAAGGTTTGTCAGGAACATTATCAAGTTTTTTAAGAGTGTTCAGGGAGTTCAGCAGGAAGAAAGCAATACATTCCTAGCAGATCCCTTCCAAACTAAAATACAATTTCATAAAATATTCAGCATCTTTGTGGGCTTATAGTTATACTTATAGGAACTCATTCTCCTAGGATAAGGAACTGAATCTGTTGCATATGTAATGAAGCCATAGGTAATCATGGTCATAACTGAGGGCAGAATCCATCCTTCCTTGCATGAAGCTCTTGTGGAGAACAAAAACACAAGGAGCTCTGCAGCATGCCAGAGTTATTATTCAAATTTATGAGCCAGTCACCAAACCACACTGCAGCTCCCACATAGGCTACAAAAAACATTCATGGCACCTCTAAAAGCAAGACCTTTGAATCACAGAGGCTTTGGGTTTGCTTGTGAATTCTGCCACAGCTCTTACTCCTCATCCCTTTGTGGTGAACTGACTGGGAACACTGCACTAGTCCCACAACCCTACCCCAGCTGGCCCAGGAAGCCTTAAATAGCCTGATCACACTCTGCCCAGAGAAGGACGGGAGTCTTCAAAAGAAGAGTTTATATTACTGGGAAAAACAAACAAAAAAAGCAATTAAAGAAAACCAAAGTCAAACCAAACAAAAGAAAAAATAAACCCAACCAACCAAAACAAAAAAAAATCAAACCCAAAGAAACACAGCAACAGGAAATCTGTGAGGGGAAAAAAAGGATGCATTCCGGTCTGTGCTTGATAAATATGAGCAACTTCTCATCAGATTGGAGGCAAGGAAGTCCAGCCAGACAGCCAGATACACACTAGACTATGACCAGATGCACAGCATTGGGTGAATCACTTCCATTCTGTTTCCTTTGCTAGTGTTTCCTTTACTGATTTTTGGTTCAGATCCAGACTTCACAATTGAAATGTCTGACTTGTGCATTAA
>VXBN01014483.1:0-76800 GCA_013397395.1 Sinosuthora webbiana | reverse complement strand
AAAATTAATGAAGCTTTACTCCCCAGAAGTGTGCCACTAGCAATGTCTGTATCACCTTACCTTCTGTGCTTCACTTTTCAGGTCTTGGGCTTTATCACCTGAGTAGGAACAAGCATCCAGCACCCATCACCTCCCTCTGCTGGAGGATTTCCCCTAGAGGGAAACAGTTTGCATCAAACCAGAGGCAGACAAACAAGAGTCATACAGACTGTAGTGATGCTCAGGGAGGGTTAGGCTTTGGTGTGAGGACAAGTCCAAACTAATGTGAGAAAATAAACACTCATCCTAATGCACCTGAATGGCCAGTGAAGGTGATGGAGGCCCTCAAAGGCTTCCAAGACGAGAGGAGAGATTCTTGCTTATAATAATGAATGAACAGCTCAGGTGAGAGGACCTTGAAAAATCATCTGGTCCAACTTTTCATGGCAAAGGGACCCCATATTATCTAGCACCCCATCCAATCACATCTTGAAAACTTCAGCAATGGGTTCTCTATCCCACCCCTGGGGAGGTTGCTCCAGTTTTCATGGTAATTTCTACTGCCTGTGTGAGATAGTCAGGTATTTTTTTTACTGCCTCACTATATGCTTAAAATGCACATCTCTCTGGGGTGTCCAAGTCTGGATCCCACTATTATCAAGTCTTCAGAGTAAATATTGTTTCTCAGCATGAATCTCTGCTAATAAAATAGAGTTCTGGTTTCATCTAGGTCCCATAGCTGTTTCTGTAATACAAATAATCACAGATACAAGATTGAGATTCTCAGAAGGGGTTGGAAAAATAGGTTTAAGGCAGTAAAATTTATGTAAATAATGTCAAATAAAGCAGACTGGAAATTGGTGAGGAAAATGGTGAAGAATGAGGTAAGTAAAGGTGGTAGAGTATTATAAGAAAAAAAAAAAACACACCATATTTTTACAAGAGAATGACATTTGAAGACAGAAAGCTTTACACACATTTCTCCCTGACAGATCCCTTCTGATGAAGAATGGAAATCAGAAAGATCTGATATTGCTTTGTCAGTAACTCACTAAGAAAAATATCATTTTAGAAAAAAATATAAGTAGGAGGGATAGAATAAACCTTAAATATGGTCACATGGAAAAAGAGATTTGTTTTGGAAAGAAATAGTAAATGGCATATGGAGTAACATGCAGTGAAATATCTAGCTTCAGCATGCTATTTTTGAAAACTGTGGGTTAAATTATAAAGTAAAAACTAGAAAAAATTGACATAATAATTTATTGATAGATAGATGGAAACTTATATTCCATCCACCCATGGTTGTGTGAAGGTGGGTGCATCTTGCCAGCTAGTAATGAGAAATGCTAATAATTCAAAGGAAGATAGATGTGAAAGAGAGACATGAGAAGAAACCTAGAAATTCTTTAGTAAAGTTTATAGTTATTATTCATCCACACACTGGAAATTTTATAAATTGTTCTGTACAGTTCTCTGTATAATGTAAACATGACAATCTGCCAGAGATAGTCTGTTTTTCCTAAAAATCTATGTATCAGCTTAAGATATAAGAGAACACAACATATTCATAAGAAAAATCTCTGAGAGAAAATCTATATATGTGTGAGTGTAAGTGCATACACAGACCTAGACACATGTTGTTGTCATGCTTCTTTTTTTAATATTTGTTTTTATACAGGCATTACTTGCACAAAAATTGTGTTATGTGTCTTCTGACCCTTTAGAAAGTGCATTTCAAGGGAGGGCACAAGGGGATCAAGAGAGATATGTAGGAAGTAAAATTGCAGAAAAGAGACAGACGTCATTAATCCATCGATCTGGCTGCCTGGATCTGCCTTTCTCTGCATTGCTGACTCCCTGGCAGGCTCGAGCCAGGTACTGTAGGAAGGGCTAATGCAATCTGACTCAAGATCAATACTAACATGGTCTTAGATGCACTGTTTGTGCTGGCCAAGGTACTAGTTTGGAGACGCTACTGGATTATGTTTTACACCTTTTAGCATCTAACAAGCATTCTGGGCCTCTAACAGAAACCAAACACAATTATCAGAAGGCAGAGAAAGGCTGAAGGGCTTGGTGATGTTGTGATAACAGAGTGAACCTTTGACCTCTCAGTTAATAGTCTAAACCTTGCTTAAATTAGTCATGACAGAGGGCTAAAGTCCACACTGACTTTTGGAGACTCATGGAAACAAACAGTCTTGCGGGGAATTCAGGCATTTCTAAAATTCGGTCTTCGAACTGCAAAGCAATTAGAAATGAACTGGGATTTTAAACCCTGTTCCTGTGATCAGTTTAGGCACACAGGCACACAGCAAGTGGCGTCAGTCATGTTTGTGAGTAAACTCCACAGGGATGCTGTGACTGCAGACTTCATCTTCCCCATCCCCAAAGAGACCTACCTAGCTGGTGGCACAAGCTGTTGGAAGGCAGAGTGGGATGGTACTGCTGCCATCCATCCTCTGTGTGAGCTGTGGATAAAGGTCTCATGCCTCAGAAAGCAAGCCCAGGTCTCTCCAAAAGTGCCGAATCCATCTGACAAACAGAAGAGTCTAAACCAACCTAGAATCATTTAGAGTCTGTAATATCTGTTCACTACAGAGATTCAGAGTTACAGCTCCCACTTCAGCTACAGGATGCCACACAGACATTATGGTATGCAATAATTTCAGATAGCATATTTATACAGAGCCATTTAAGTTCCCCAAAGCATTTCATGTGTGAGACATAGTCAAGCACTATTTCATTCACTAGCAAAATGAAGTCACCCATTCATCTGAAATGCTCTTCTGCACTTCAAGTATGTTAATCTCTACGCAAAAGTTAAAAAGAAAAAAAGAAAAAAAAAAAAAAAAAGAGCAGGGAAACCTTAGGAAAAAAGGGCATGAAATGTGTAATCCACAGAAGATAAAGATAACAGACTTGTTTACTTCCAAGTGCTTTCTGATAGCATGGGAAAAATTCATCTCTAAAGAAAAAAATCCTTCAAAATTTATGTTCTCTCTGACAATCTGACAAGATTGTCTGCTTTGCTTATGTGCATTTCCCAGTGCTCTTTCTGATTTTTAAATTATTCAAAGTAGGACACTTTCATCAATTCAGACACTTGAGAAAATCTGTCCTGTTCAGGTTTCCTCTTAGTTTATTTGGAGATCAAATGGTCAAAGTGCATGGACAGAAGTCCTCCTCCAGATTCACCTAGAATGCCTCCATCCCCACAGAGATTCTGGTGAAATTTGCCATCCCGATTGACTCAAACAGATCAGAGGTGATACAGGAAATTAGCTGCTAATAGTGCTTTGTGTTATGGGAAGAAGTCTTCATTTGTCATGCTGCTAGAAAAATAGGACTCAGTTCAGCACCAAAGGGACCCCATCAAGGACACAAAACTATAATACCATGTGCTGTGACATAATACAGGAAGGTTATTACCCAGCGTCCTAGGTTTGCCTTAACTGAATTTTTGGTAAGGAAAAAAGGTCAACCACAGAAGTGACCGTCTCCGTAGAAATAGTACAACTTTCTTCACGCCTGGCAGAACCAATTAGAGAAGCTGGACACGCCTCTATAAACTGTATTTTGGAGAGGAGGAAACCAGGGAAAGTTCTCTTTTTACTTGTATTTTTGCGGTGAGGGGGGTCCCCCTGGTTCCCCCATCCTCTCAGCGGGAGTCCTAGTGCAAGGCCTAGGTAAGATAAACTCTTTCAGTGATGTAAAATTCCACTTAAAAGCAGATAAACTTGCAGGTGCCACTTCTCCCAAATCAGAGAAAAGGAAAGGTGAAGGCACGTGAAGAGAAAAACTCAGAGACACCAACGTAAGTGAAGAGCCAAAGCCCAGATGGGAAGGACAATGAGGAGATGCCTTACTCTTGGGCTGAAAATCTCTTGTAAAGCTATGGTGAAGATATAGTTGATACATCAGTCTCTTTTTCCCTGTAGCTCATGGAATGCATTGGGGGGATGTAGCTTTCCAACCACAGCCATGAGCAGAGGCGCCAGTGCTGAAGAAAGCAGATGTCGAAGTAGGGTGATTTGATGAGAAGCTTGAATAGAGAGATGAGAGAAGTGAGAAACATTGCTCCAGGGACAGAAGAAAACCTTTGTTCCTAGAGGTGGATGAAGAAAATTTTTGTTTTTATGCTAGAACAGCTCATGCCTAAAGTGCACCTCAATAACCTGAGATGACCCATGTTTGGTAGTTGTGGGAAGACTACCAGACGTGGGAGGGACTTCACAATTGCAGATTCCAGGCAGCTGCTATTCATGAAAATTAAAACCACGAGAGAACTATTTTTTGTGGAAAGATCTCCATAGAATGGCAGGAAAAATTCCCCTCCCTAAGTGAACTGAAGATCATTTTAGATGTGGTAAACTGACTGAAAATACCAGGTTTTGTCTCTTTACATTGTCAGTGGGAAAAGAAAGAGGAGTTGAGGGGAGAAGTGTTCTGAAGGTTTATTCTGATTTCTTATTATTTTTCTTTTAGTTCTGTTAATAAAGATTTCTTTATACCTTTTAAAGTTTTAAGCCTGGGTTTCCCTCCCTCTAATCCTTATCTTATAGCAGAAAATAAGTAAATAATTTTAGTAGGAGCACAGGCATTTGGCCAGTGCTCAACCCACCACATGAAATGGTGTCATGACTCAGATTGGTGAACCACAACCACCCGGCAAAAAACACAGAATTAGGCTCAGCAGAATCACTGCAACAAAAAAAAAAAAAAAAAAAAAAAAAAAAAAAAAAAAAAAAAGCTGCTGTCCATTGGTTGAATCTACGCAATTGTTTACACATCTTGTTCCTTCCCCTTTTGTGACTGACTTCAACATCAATATTTCTCAATTCTTTCCTATCTAAAAAATTGTTACTAGAGATGCAAAGAAACAAGCATGAAACACTGATGAGTCTTAGATAACATGGAGTATCTATGCTGCTGTTTTTCCTTGTAACAAAACAAAAGATGTGTTTGATTTAAAGAATATTAATTTTTAATTAGAAGAATAAAATGCTGTACATATTCTACACAGCTCAAGAGTTTACAGATACCAAGTTTGCCCAGCACAAGCAAGGCAGCTTTGTTTCTCTTTAGAGCTCAGGAAGGCGAAGGTCAGACAAATCAGAATATGGAACATTTGGTTCCTCATTGGCCTCCCTGGTGCTTTTTCCTCTCAGTGCATTTCATTTTCTTGGCAAATGTCTGTGACATATCAGTAAGTCATTTTAACTCTTCTTCATGCCCTACTATTTCTGTTTCAAGATCATTAATAAAACAGCAGCTTGGGAGGTGGCACAACAGGCATTCTAGCATGCAAGCAGGTAGGGTAGCTGTCTGATGGGGGTTTTTTCCATACTATTAAGTGTAGTCAGACTTCAGCCTCATAAATAAGTAGAATATAGTCTATAGGGAGTTTCATATATATATATACATACATACATACATATATATATATAACAAAAAAGCACAGTATGCTTCTCACTGACTAGCTATGCGCTATTGAATCATCTATTAGAGAAACTTTACCCTGGAAATTCAGGTCTTATACTTTTAAAGTTTTAAAATGAAACCCCCTCAGGCTAACCCAGCATAAACAATTAGTTGCTCCCTGTTAAACTCCATATCCATAACAGTCCATTTTGAATGTTTCATAAGGTACACTAAGGGACATCATTAGTATGTGAATTTCTTTCACAAAGATCACAATGAGGGCTTTAGGAAGAGAATGCACATATCCAGGGAAGACTGGCAGACGGAACGTCACAAGCTGCTCGTGCTGAGTCGATTCAGAACCAAGTGAAAGCATTTGAGCCATTTAACTCTACTTCTTTTGATCCTCGAATCTCTGCCTTCACATAATCTTATGAGTACAGTTTTCTAAACCCAATTTAATATCCTATCTTGATATTCCCTACTGGGTCTTAGGATTATTTCTTTAACTGTTTTTTTCTTCTTTTCTATTTTCCTTTATAAACTTTCATGGGGTTTTTTTCCTGTGTGTGTATGTGTGTGTGTTATTCTAATATGAAAGCATTTGACTTTTTTGCCTTTTAATCTATTTGCTTCTGCCATAGTTCAAGGGTATCCACCATACAGTTTATTTCCTCATCTATCATTATAGGCAAGTCTAATGCTACTTCTGATCAGCTTCATTGACTGCTGCATCCATGAGGCTTTACTTGAAATAGCATGAAATGCATACCTCCTCCTCATTGATTCCTAGCTTAGAACCCAACTCCAAAATTTGATATTTAAGAATATTTAGCCCACACACACCCTTTAGTCACATAAAGAGATTTTAGGACCTTAAAAGAAATCTTTACCTTCAGATAAATCTTGAACTTACAGTAATCAATAGCTGGAATTCCAATAATTAATGAAAAATAAGCTCTGTTGAGGAAAAAATAAATTGAACCCTTTTGGCAGTTAGGTTGAATTAATGCCATAGCAGGACAAATAATTTACTTTAGCTTTGCTCCTAAATAACAAGGATCATATTTGAAAAATTCAAATACTAAAGGTTATCCCAATTTCCAAAAATCACATACTTAATTGTCATGAGAAAAAGCAGCTAATGAATCTTCAAAGGACAGAACTGTATGGTCATCATAAAACATTTTCTGTCTTACTCTGCATGGGCTCAGGTATTTGTGAAATCCAGCTGTAATATTTGAGAGTCGCAAATTAGGAACTTTATATCAGTCAGGAATTATTCTACTCAAATGCTGTGGCAAGTTTTTTAACAATGCATTTGCCCCTAAAGAAATAAAATAGTTATGTATCAATAACAACTCATACTTTTTCAAATAAATCAATATGTGGCGGAATCTGACCCAGTTTATTGTGGAACTTTCCGCCAATGGAAATTTCCAATGAGAAACAGAGCAATGCAACCCATAAAGCCTCTGTCAGCTCTGTGCTTCTTTTATGCATTTCATCACTATTACACACATTTAATGATTTTGAATTTATCTGTGACATGAGTGGAACTATTAGAACAATCTCAGTAGTAAATCACAACTTTTCCTATTTTAGGTAGAAGTTTTCTGTGGACACTCTTATTTCAAAATAAGAATATTTTTATATAAATTTAGCTTAATTGGAAAGGAATCAGATTTAAATTACATCAAAATAGATCACTTAGGCTAAAATAATAGTGTCAGCACATCAACTCAAAACAAAATAATGAAGGGTCTGAATAATGGCTGATGTATTTATTTGGCTTCCGTTTAACACATAGTGATCTATAGCAGAAGCAGCAAGTGAGGGCTATTTTTACAATGCCTGCCTTGATGGTAGGAAATCAAAACTAGGGGAAAAGGCACAATAGTAGTAACTGGAAAAGGGAGATTCCTAATGTGCTGCACAAGAGTCACAACACAAACTAGTGTCAAGAATATGAGTTACTATTTTAGACACTCAGTTCCTGCTAAGATTGCTCTACCCTTTTTGCAAAGTATGTATTTATATATATACACATAAATATATGTAGAGCTATATATCTATATTCATACTTTTGAATGTATCCCAAAGGGTTCAATATTAAGCAAGACTTTAGTTCAGTCATACTCGGCAGGATTACTCTCTTTTTTTTGTAGTTATATCTATGACTATGATTTGCAGAAGCATAGGAATATCAGCATGTTTTAGAGCTGAGTCCTGATTACACTAATGGAAGAAGAGCTAAGATCAGGCAGGCTTGGTTTAGGTGTTGATATTATTGACCTTTATTTTCTTGAAATTTCCATGGGATTTTTTATTTTCCTAACATTTCAGATTTTTTTAGTTTCTAGTTGCTGAAAACTCATAATTCTATTCAGCAAGTGCCTTACAGATTTTCTATTAATTATTTTCAATGTATTGATTTAAAATATAACTTGGTGATATTGGATCACATTACATATAGTATGTCACATACCCTACTATAGAAAATTCTGGGAACACCAAATTATATATTTTTATTATTCTGTATGCATAAATAAAAACTGACTTTTCCTGGGGGAGTTCTTCAGCCAGGGATACCTCAATGTTAAATGAAAACACAGATTCCCAAGTTATTAGTCCAGCTTAAAGCAAATACTTCAGCATCCAACACCAATCTGTGACACTAAAACATAAAATTGTCTTTTAGTTAGCAAGGAGAAAGCTTATAAAACCCAGGAATTATTGTTTTGCATTTATTGTTCCTTTTCCAAGTTTCATCATTATTTTCTTTTAAAAGTGAATGTTCCTAAATTATTAAGTTAGCAAAAGAATGCTGATTTCAGTCTCAACAAGTACAGCATTGATAAAGTTAAGTCTCTTGTAAACCAGTCGAATGTTTTATTTTACAAATATAAAAATTGACAATTAAAGTGTGCATTCTTTGTTGGTTCTGTTTGTTTGGGTTTTTTAATTATGTGCAACTGTTGGACTACATGTGTTCAAAACTTATCATATTTCAGGAAAAATAAAACTTTGTTGACAGCAATTTCTTGTTTCATCAGTGTCCTGAGGAGGCTTCAGTATGGTAAGAAAATTTAAAATGTCTTTTTGGAAACAATCTAATTTAAGATAATTTTATAACTGTAGAGAACAGGTAAAACTAGCTCTGAGGAGCAGAAATTAGTCAGAGAGGAAAAAAACTCAAGAGTGCTGCTGCTGATGTCCACCTATATGTAGAAGCCTGGCCAAACCCAGGAAGATCATGATATACAACAGAATGTTCTCAGTGCTAAAATTCAGATTAAATACCATGCACATGCTGTAGGTCTGTATGGCTCAAAATCTTTCCTGCTCTGAAAGTAAAACTCATTTATTTGATAAGAGCTTCCCATAGAACTGCTTTTTGACTTTCTGCTAGTTTAAGAAGAAAGAGAACAGGAAGAGTGAGGGAAAAAGCACCCAAATATTGTTAATTGTAACTTCTAAACTTAATGGCTGCTTTCTCCCTAAAAAGAATTTCCTAGGAACAGAATCTCTTACTACTTAATGTATTATACTATACACAGGGGCAGTAGCTGCTGCAAAGCAAAATCACTGGGATATTGATAAGCAGGCTGTGAAAGAAGAAAGAATGATACTAAAGAAATGAAATCTGCTTCAAAGCTGTTCGCAAGAAATGGTGAACTAATATAGTGCTTTGGAAAACTAAAACCTGGAAAAACCCACCCATATCATTGAAACTGGTTCCTTGCAGTTGTGTACATTCATTGCCTCGTTCAACTTTGGCCAGTTCATCACTGTAGGTCTAAACCAAGTGATTTGTCTATGGACAGCTACTAAAATGCAGTGAGGAAGCAGCCTGAAATAAAAAGAGGTCTTGGAGTCCCAGGTTCCAAGAACCAGAACCTCAAACACATCCTCATCCACTGAAAGAAATCATAGCAACTTACAGATAAACCCAGGACATAAGGAAGGAAATGAAAGCAGTACAAATGTCAGACAGACAGCGACACAAAAAGAAAAGGAGGTAGCAAGAATAGTATTCATATCCATATTCCTGAAATAACCAATAATTTCCCAGGAGAAAACCCCAACAGTCTATAGGAATACAGAATACACTGATAGCTTTAGCTACTACTCAGTTCTCGTATCTCAGTGTTCAGAGCATTTTAATAATGCCTGAAATAGAAGAAAATCTAGTGCTGATTATCACATATGATACAGTAAACATCTATATGTTCAATAAATAAAAATCTAAGAACAGTAAATAGAAATTTATAAAGCAAAGCATATGACAGAGTGAATTGAATCATAATTTTTATTCTGTTAGTTGTGGGAAAACCTCAATATAAAAAGAGGAGGAAGGAGAAGAATAGGGAGAATATTCAACTTGTTTGACAAGTGGGGTCTTTTTTACAAACAATACCAGGTAAAGCTAAGTAAAATAAGAAAGCTTTTCTGGAGAAATTCCATTGTAAGAGTACTTAAGGCTTTTTGTTCATTTTTGCATGAAAGAAAATAACAAGGTAAAGACCAGAAATTCTCAGTGAAACAAAACTTTCCGTGTGAAATATTTTATTTTCAGGTGAGAGGTTTTCTCTGAGCCAGTTCATGATTAAACATCATCACCCATGACTGCAGAACCTGCTGGAGGCTGTGGTTCAAGAGCCTTTTAGCCCAGCTCTTGGCTGTAACCCGTGTCACCCTGCCCTGCTCTGAGTGAGACAGCAGTAGAGCTTTTCTGTGTGAAATGCCTGCCTGTCTATACTGCTGGCTATATCTCTATATATGACAGTTTTAAACTGTATCATTATGTTCTATCTAAATGAAAATAAGGTATCTGCAAGCGACTTACCACAAATGAAAAATTATTTATGTGTTATCAGCCAAACAAGACTATCAGTTTTAGACTGCAATTTAATCTGTTTCATATTCTCAAGCAAAATTTCTCTGAAGAGAGAGAAAACCTGAAAAAACCCTGAATTGTCTGAGCTATCACATTCTTAGATTCTTGCAACAGCTTATATGGTCTTTCAAATTCTGTAGCTTTTTGTTATCCTCAAAGTTACCATTATATTTAAAATGCCATTAAATCCAGGCAGCATTTCTGAGTTAAGCCTTTTCTCTGTCACAATTGTCCTGTCATTAAAAATTAAGTTAATATCTTTCAATTTATTAACACTGTCAATATTTTCCTTTTTGGAATAAAATTATTTTAATTTAAAAATTAGTAAAACTGTTATCGAAACTTTCTACTTCTTCACTACTAGGTTCACAATAAAGAAATGTGAAAAGACAAATTGATCCATTAACACTTCAAAAGGCTAAGCAGTGCCAACAATATATGTCACTCAGTCATTTCCCATTTATTAATTACAATGACAAAACCTCAACAGAGGATCAAAAAGAGGAAACTTTTGGTTAATCGTTAAACAAAGATCTTGTAAAGGTCTTTTTTTTATATATATATTTTTTAATCTCTTATTTTAATTTGAGCCAAACTAATTTCTCATTTTACTGAAAACAAAAAAAAATACAATTTTTTCAATGCAGCAACCCACAATCATCATTACAGACAGACTAGTAGGCACAAAGACAATGCTAAGTAAATCAGCTCTTTATGCTCAACTGCTGGGTGTGGCTGAGGCGAGTTAATTTTCTTCATAGCATCTTGCATTGTTCTGTCTTCTGGATTTTTGACCAAAGTGGTGATGATGATACAGGGATTTCAGCACAGGTTGGAGGGTGAGCAGGTGGTTGCCTTCAGCTGGGGTTCACCCAATTTTTCAATTGNAGGGTGTTATGGGGTTTTTAGGATTTTTTAATGCACAACCTTTCATATGAAGCATCTACAAAATGCAATCTAAATGAAAGTCCTGCTTTATCAGAGAATAGGCAAATGTGAACAAAAGGCAGAAATTCAAAGAAACCTAGTTCATACCATCAGAAACATGCATCCCAAGTTTTCAGTCAGAAGGATACATTTTCTGCATTACTAAAATGCTCCCAAAAGTTAGGGAATGTCACAGCAATCCAAATTACAGTAGCAAAGTTTTGGTAGGAATGGCAGACTTAATACAGAAGAGGAAAGATCACAAACTAAGCAACCCTCAGATAATAGAACTTTTGTGGTATTTGCAATAATAACCTGGGCCGGTTTTTTTACCTTATTTCTTCATTCTCATTTATTTTTATTCAAATATATTTGAATGTGTGCATGTTGAGTTGCCAGTTATAATACTTTCTGCAGTTTGAAGTTTTAGCATTTTCTGTTGTACATGCAATTCTGTCATTTCATGAAAATTTCCCTATCTTTCCAAACACATACTGACCTAGTTTTAGTGTTTGAAGGTCAGTAGTAGCAATGAGGAATTACACAGCTCAACTTTACCATGCTAGGGAATGCTAAAATGTCCTTCCTCTTTCTTTCCATTTGAAGTGCCATTATGAAATGTAATTTCCAACTCTTCCATTTTGTTTTAGCTTACCGCAGTATTCTACTCACATATAGGGTGCACTGAGACCTCCTTAGATAATGATGACATTCAGAAAACATACCTTTTATTGAGCAGATCTGCTGCAGAAATACTTCCAGTATCTATAACTATGTGGAGGCATTCTGCATATGCAGGCAGATTTTTGTTCTTATTCATCTCTTCTTCTGCTCTCTCATAATCTGAAACAATGTTAGGCAAGCAGTTTATTACCTCCAGATTTCTGCAGCCTTCCTCAGAGGTCTCCTCATCTCATGACACTTCTCTAACAATCAGCAGACAACTTCCATTTGTTACTTGAACTATTAGGAGCCAACACATTCCATTTGCTTAGTTTAAGAGCTAGAATACAAAATACTTTATTTATTTGCCTGGTTAAAGGCATTTCACACAAATATCAGACTTGGCACTTAGTCAGACTCTGGGGACCATGCCTAAAAATTAAGTAGCCAAGACAGGCCCTTAACTGGGATTTGGCTTATTGAGATGAAATGTGGCCATTGGCAATAGTCCAGATCCCTCACACTTCGCAATATTTGTTAAAGAACAAACAAACAAACAAACAAAAAACCACCAAACAAAAACTAACCAAAACACAGTTTAGCTGGCTTTTAGCACATATGGAGAGAGCTCCAAAACAGCAAGAACAAGCCGTTGCTTTGGAATAGATTTTCTGGTTCAACTAGGATTTGACTTTACTGTAAATGCAACTCAAGCAAATGTCCTTAAGGAACCTAGGGGAAAAAAATGTTTACAGTTAAACTTTTATATTTCTTTACCGTCATTTCAAAATGCTGCATTTGTCAAACAGTGTACTGCTTCTTCCTCAGTAATTTGGAAAGGGTGGTAATGATTCGTAAAACAAACTGCTACTAATGCTCTGGAGGGCATAGACATGTTTTTGTATTAGTTTTGTAATTTCTTCTAGATGAGGTAGATAAGCCCTTAGCTTCTATAGATACAAAATCAGATATTAAATATTAAAATTGCCAGTAATTTTGTAGCCTACTGTGGGCAGTAAAACTGTGGTGCAAGTTTTAATGACTCTCTATCTTGATTTACTTACAGATGATAATTCTGGTAGATGAAAACAAGTCTGGAAAAAATTACTTCTTCAAATGAAAAGGTAGAGCTAGATTTCTACGTTTAATTTTTTGCAAACCTGAGAGACATCTCAAAATGGCATTAGGCTAAGTCTCTTAAAATTGGTCAGCATAAATTCTAGTATTTGGGGGTATTGCCTATAAAGGTAGGGTGGGGTTTTTTATGTGATTTTTTTTCATTTATTTTTCTTTAATTAGTGTGATACTAAGCATTCCCAATTTTAGCTACCACAGGGACTTGGTGAATGCTGTAATTTAAATGTGTCATATCCTCATTTTCTTTCATGTCTAGCCTAAATTTTTTCATACTTATTGTATTTTTTGATGTCTAGAAAGTATCCTTCCTGGATTCAGAAAAAAAAAAAGGGAAGGGGAAGGGGAAGGGGAAGGGGAAGNAAGAAAAGAAAAGAAAAGAAAAGAAAAGAAAAGAAAAGAAAAGAAAAGAAAAGAAAAGAAAAGAAAAGAAAAGAAAAGAAAAGAAAAGAAAAGAAAAGAAAAGAAAAGAAAAAAGAAAAGAAAAGAGGGAGTTTTCTACTCCATTCATTAGCATTCAGGCCACTCAACTTAGGAAATAAAAAATGTTTAATTTTTTTCAGCAACACATAGCAACCATTTTGTTATTTACCATTTCAGCAATACTTTAAAATAATATCATTCACAAATAATTTTATATGTTGCTCTTGACCTCTACTCCAGAACAAAAAGAAATTTCAAGATAAGGATTTTTATATCATATATATAAACATCATTATTATATAGTCAAATGTGTATGAATATGTAGGATGTAAGAAGCTTTTTCTTGAGCAATAAAAAACTTCTTCTAAGATTTTCACAAGTATCTTATGATATTTGAGAGGATAGATACCACCTAGCAGGGAACAAAATGTAGATCCAGGTCGTCTCTTACCTTTGCAAATAATTCTGTTATCTCTTATAACATGAGGCACTTTTGCAATGATATAATGATATCAGTAAAGGGAGTTGTTTCTTGTAACTACATAATTAGGAAAAGTACCACATCTACCCAATATCATTATATTAACACACTCTCAATGAGTGGGCAGGGTCTATTGAAGCATTTAAATGTGGTTTTGAACACAGGTGAGTCAAGATAAGAGAAATATGTTCCTGTCTTTTCCTCAGCTATCCCTTACTTCCTCAACAAAGACAGTCACTCATGGAATCTTTGGAAAGAAAGTCTCATGTCTGGCTGCCCCTTATTAAAACGTTGTAAGTGAAAACCCAGTGACAATCTGACTACTATCAACAGTGATGGCTTTTTTGTATTATTTTGACATAAGCATAGTTTAGCAGGCAGCTCTGAGGAAGCAGTTATCTTCCCTACATACGGCAGAGTGGTTCAGATTGTAACACCTCCATCCAGCTCAGGTGCAACCTGTGCTGCGTGTCTGGCCTTGGCCGGACTGTATGCTCATCTTCCAGCTGCTGATAAAGATGAAACTTCTGAGGAATTATTTAGCTTCCTTCCAACTAGACAGCTAAGGTCCCAGTAGCTGTGGATGCCTGGTAACTGGGAATTAAAATTGCACCTAAGTGTGGTATGAGCGGGAATTACTCTTCTTGTGGGCAACTGCCAAAACAGCCCCCAAAAGAAACTACTTTATACCACCTTCTGCATTTTTTTGAGTGTGCCCAACCTGCAAGACTTTGAAAAGTAGCTGCTCTAGAAGCTCTGAGCTCTTCTGTTTGGATTTTTTCCTCTCTTTATTATTGATCCTTTCTTTCAGGTTTCCCTGCATGTTTGTTGGTCTTTTGCTTTATATATTCTCTTTGACAGACTGCAGTATTTTTTTTCAGTGCATTTATTTAGTTTGTTTTCTTCTGCCTTTCTGTTTGCTCTTCATCTCCAGTCTCCTGGAGATGCATAAGAGACTGATCACAGGAAAGTTTGACTCAAATTTTCCAACATACAACAGGTGACTAGGCTCAAAATCAGGAAAAACTTACCTTCCCATTGGTATTTAGAAGAGAAACTGAAGCAGTTTAAGCAGACATCTTAAGGAGAAAATTTTCTTAAAGTATCCTCGACTTAGATAGATATGAAGAGTCTAGAAGTATATATTGTTGATAAAATTAAACTACATTAGGCTCTGCTGCTCCATAAATCCAACTCACACTCCTTTGACATGGGCTGACTTTAAAAAAGCAAAAATACTCACATGTTCTAAACATTCATTACTTCTTAAACCTGGCTTCTCTTTGTAAATCTTTCCTTTCCTGATGTTTTCTATGCTTTTGTAAAGGTTTCATTAAAAGAAATAAGCATACACACATTAAAACTTCCAAACCCTTCTATTCATTTCCTTATTATAGCATTCAAGCTCTTTGTGGCATTGTGCCTAGTTTGTATTACCAAGACTAGGTTTTTGCAAATGAAACTCTTTCAATTAGTGTTTCAGAAAGCAATTAAATTGTCTAAAATATATTAATGAATACATTGAAATCTGGAAGAGTACCCTTTTTCTAATACTTCCATTATTAATGCACCATCTGTTTTGTTTTGTTCCCTCACTAGTGAACTGTTTCAGTAACCCCATGTCCACAGAAGACAGTATTCTCAAAAAGCAAAGCCAAGAAATTTAAGCTGCTAAGCAGTTTTAATTATATAGTATACATTCCAAATAATTTTACAGATACAATAATCAAGGATGACTTTTTTCCTCTCTTTTTTGAATGTTCTGTGCGGCAAAGTTCTCTGAATGTTTGATCTCTGTTTTCTTGCAACAATAAAGACAATTAAATATTTGGCTTCAGCATCTGGGGTTATTTCTATAGCAGTCAAAGAAGCTAACTTTTGCACAAGGACACGTACAATAATGAGGAGTAGGGGCATTTGAGCTTTCATTAGAGAAAAGGCTATAGACATCAGATGTATTTTGGGCATTATTTGTGTAGAGTACTTGAAAGAATTTGAGCTAATCGAGGTAGGGCCATGTGTATCACCATCTGTAGAGAGCATCCATAAAATATCCTGAGGTGATGACTTAAAAAGACACACAAAAAATATTAATTCATTCAGACTGCCAGAAGTATTTCTTTCTGTTTTAATGGTAGGAATCATCTCATTTGACCTCAAACCAAGCTAAAGTATCAGACAGTTTTAAATCTGTTCTAAAAGGCACAGATTGCTCCCTTATACACTAGTGGCTCTTTTGTGGGGTGAAACGAGGTGCAGGGTGAGATGATGCACTGGATGCCCTTACAGTGAGGGGCAAAGCAGTCATCGCCCTTTCACTTCAGTATTGAACAGGTAATTTCTGAGGATCAGAAGCAACTTTAATGTTTCCAGTCTCACAGTAGCTAATCCTGAATATGCATTTAGCTGTGGAGATCCCGATATGCATTGTTTCATTTCATGGTTGTAATAGGAAGGCAACTGTTTATAAAACTAAAAGTTTGCCAAATGTGCCTCACAAAAAATTTTTGTGCCCCGTCCCCGTCCCGTCCCCCCCCCCACAGTTTCTGCAAAATATCTGTTGTTCAGAATGAAGACTCTTTCCATAAAAAATGAGGCCAGTTAATGGTAGAGGGAATGTGCTGGGCTTTCTTTGGGAAGAGCTAGACCTTAGACATGAAAGAGACAAAATATGTGCCATTTCAGAGGGCCAGCCTCAGTGTGCATTTCAAACCCAAGCCTCCAGAAAGGCCAGAGGTGATGTGCATCAGGAACGACTGGCAGTGGGGGGGTATAATTTCAATTGGCACCTCTGGTTTCTTGGTTTTAATGCCAAGGAGGGAGTTTCTTATAATTTGCTGGTTTTTCTGCCAGCTGAAAGTCCCCCACCCTTCCCAGAAATAGTGAAAGAAACATGTAGATTATGTGTTAGTGGAATAAAAGGAGGCCATTGTCAGCATGGAGGGTATTTTTTAATCACAGGTTTGTGACTGAAACATCACAGCCAGCTAAAGAGTACAAACCCCATATTCTCAGGTCCTTCAGGCTACACTCTATTTGTTACCATTTTGTCATTTAAAAATTAGCTTGGGTTCATCCATTTAGGTCCAAGCCCTCTGAGAAACCTCTGCTCTGTTGATTTGTAAGAGCTTGAAGAGAAAAAAAAAAATATTGCATTTTTGTTCACTTTAAGGAGGCTTTTTGTTACCTAAGCAGTGTGAAGGGATCTAGTAAAAAAAAGACTTAGTCCTTAAATTTTAAACATTATATAAAAATTTAAATTAGTCTCTATTCTTCAAATAGTTGTCATTATGGAAAGGTCACAGATGATGAATTGTTTGTTGCTGCTGCAGATATAATGTACTGTACAGTTCTATTATTTGCTGTTGAAGAAAACATGATTTATTGTATAGTGTCAGAAAATATTTGCTCCAGGCCTGCAGTATATGAAATATATAGCCTGTTTTCAGCCATGTTCCTTAAGGCAACTACTATACAATCCTCTGAGGCTAAAAAGGAGATCTTTCTAGTAGTCTAAATGATTATTTAGTGCTTTAGCAGGAACACTATGTCTTCAAAATAGTTTTCACAGCTACACATCAAATGGTTTAATTAATAGGAAAAAAAGCAATAAACAAAACATGCAATAAGTGGCATTTCAAAAGCTACTGACCTTTGCAGTTGTTTGAGGAGACATTCTATATGCTACAACCATAGCCACATGATGGGAGCCAGTCAGATAATCAGCAAAAAATCTGTGGCTTCAAATCACAGATAAACACTANAAAAAAACAAAAACTTATTAAAAAAAAAAAAAAAAAAAAAAAAAAAAAAAAAAACACCACACTATGTAGGAACATTTTATTCATCTTAGTTTTGCTTTTATCTTTTATCTTTTTCCTTTCCCAAATCAGAATGAAAAAGCAGGAATAAAAAACAAAAAAACCTAAATTGTAATCTTTACTTTGATTGAAATTGTTTACTTAGTTCTAATAACTTTAAAAAAATACTGCATTTAACTCAAAGTGAAAATCCAGAAGGTGAATTGAAATCACAAACTTAGAGATTTTAAAAGAACGTGGAAGGGTTTTTTTAAGGAAATTAAGTCTAACCACTTTTCTGCAAATGTACTCAGTTCCAGAAAATCAGCCCTTTCTGGCAAATAAAGGTTGTAAAAAAATTTCTAACCTACTTCAGTTGTTTTCTGATCTGTAATACCATAATCTCATTTAAAACCATGGTTATTTTAGCAATGAACATTTTGAAAAATAGTGTCGTAGTCCAGCCTGGGTTACAATACCTGTTTTGAGCAACAGGACACACAGCCATTTTAAAAATGGACAATTTTTCATGAGGGTCTTTGAAACAGGTTTCAAGTCTTTCAGTCTCTACTGCTAAATTCACCTTCGCATATGAAAAACAAGAACAGAGTTATAATTACCTCAAGGCACTTAGTTTCAAAGAGTATCTGGTGCATTAAATCTGCTCAACAGGAGAGTCTCAAAAAGTGTGGGGAGGCAGTGTGAAAAGAAATGTAAGGAACACAAGAAGCTGGGAAAACTGGCATGTGCATGAGCACACGCTGAGAAAGGCAAAGAGACATCTTTCCTGGGTATCTTTTGAGAATTATGACATCAAATTCTAAAGCACTTTACAAAAACGTGGCAAATTCATCTCAGCTGGTATCTCTGTTAATGTCAGTGGAGTTACAGTGGGAATGAATTTGTTCCAATGAGAGCATCACAAGGAGTACACTACTGTTAGACTGTTACTTTGGTTATTAACTCGCTTTCTTTTCAGTGCTAAAGAGCATAGATGGAGCTTCATGGATCTATTTTTAAACTATGTAAAGTATTTGCTGCACAGATCAAAGAAATATGAAACCAAACTTATCATGGCACAGACTGGTGGAAAAATGGGCTAGACTGAAAGAAATGTCTTTGAAATATTCTATGGACCCAGCATGAAGCCTGGTTAAAGTTGCATAGCTTTCCATTTGAAAGGTCATGTTCAGAATTGGCTTATAACTTTGAAAAAGGGTTACTTTTCAAGCTGAAATTGTTCATAGTTATTCTCAGTGAGACACTTTTTTTTAAGATAATGAGCAAAAAAGGGGAAGTGATTTTTAAATTTTACTTTTGATTAATTGCCTTCAGTGCATACTAGAGCAGAGATTGAGCAGCTGGTGTGTATCAGTATCAAGAAGGTGAAAAATGTGGTTCAAACAGATGAGAAACCTGTCTCCCTGAGTGCAGAGAATGACTTGGGAAGCTCTAAATGCATTAGGGACAATACTGGGACTGAAGAAGAGTGGTGATTAAACCTGTGAGCTTCTTTCTAAATTTTGGGGGGTTTTCTCCCTCCAAATGCTCTTGGCATCCCAATATCAGTCTTTCCACAGTGGATTTTCACTCTTGGAGATATCTGAACAATAGTCTGTGGTATTCAGTGGCCAGGAAAACTGGTCCCAGGCTGAATGGGGAAAAAGAAGGCCCATTTATACTCTGTCTGCCCTCAAGATCAGACTCGCACAAAATAACCCCTCATGTCCATGCACTGAGAAAGGTCACCTTGGTCCTGCTTTGGTAGTTCTGTTTCTGATATGTCAGTGGTAAATTTTGGGCACAGCCCTGGCTGAGAGTGCTGAGATAATCCATGAGGTAGAAACTACCCTGATGTCTGCCTCCCCTGAAGATAGTATGGGTTTCCAAGGTGGGCTCTGGATCAGGCATGTGGTGAAAAACACACAGCTAGTGAGGCTCACACAGCGTGTGCCAGATGCTGAGGTGCCTCATTCAGGGATGCATTTAGCTAGAAATGAATTTAGGGAAAGGCTCTTCTCCCCTAGGTCCATGACGGTTATCTGATGGACAGTCTCGAGGAGAGAGCTGAGGTTGTCCTAATGACAGTCAGGATCTCAGCCATGATCTGTGTGCTGACATGATGGAGGTGCTCTGTCAGCAGCTTTAGCACAAACTGAGAAAGGATAATGATGCTGTATCAGATACTGTCCTGGCCCTCCATCATTCCAGATGTTTGCCCTCCTTCTCTCTTCCCTAACCCTGGAGACACAGTATGCACCTTTGCTGTTCCCACAGTTGCCCTCTCATTCCTCATGCTGCTCCTGCAACAGATGGAAACACCACTTGCTTGTCTCCTGGCACAGGAACAGAAGATTATTGATTAGACAGGTGCTTCTTTCATGGCTTTGCTTTGGATGAACCACCTTGTTCACCTACCACTGCAGACACAATCTCAGGCTCACGTCTCTCCTTCCTCTCCTGTCTAGCTCTGTCCTGAATTAGCTGAAAAAGGGCCCTGATTTCTGTTCAATCCACCTGAGAGACAATCCTCCATAGGTGCCTCCTCAGAAATGCCCATTTCTGGCACCCGGGCCCCCTCCTTGCTGTAGTCTTTTTGTCTGCAATAAGGTGCAGCAGTAAACAAAGAATAAGCTTTGTCTGTTCAAACACACTAATGACCAGCCAGTCAATACTACCCTATTCATTTATTAGAAACTGAGAAAATGCCTGTTACCTTTTCAGACCTGACTACTGCGGGTGGTGGGTTTGTTTGTTTAGTATATAAGAAGCTATCGATCAGAATATTTAGCCAAAAGTTAGAATGCTTATTGTGAAACATTGCTGAGATGTGTGGTTTTACTGGGTAATCTAAAGCAAAAATTATTAAAGTCAGGTCAATAATATGGATTGCTCCCTTCTTTAACATCTTGCTCAAAGAAATACAAATGAATTTATTTATATCCATTTGTAATATAGATTTCTGCATCCATCTCCAATATACTAATATTTATTCTTGTGGGAGTTCAACTGGTAGGTTTTTCCTTATATTTATTGTCATTAAAATTGTTGAATAATTTTGATACATAATTTTGTGTGTATATCCCCTGAAATAACTTAATAAAATCAGTGTTTAAAGCTCTTTCAAAGCTTTGAAAAACATTTAGAAGGAAGATATATTATGAGGTTTTGACTCACTAATCTTGGGAAATACATTTTCATGTTTCCCATCAATATTCTCCCTTTCATTATATATCAAAAACAGATTTCCTCCCCTATAGATTTCCAGTTTCCTATGTAAATGTTTGTCTGCATTAGACCTTCACACTTTGTAAATCATACCCTACTTGTATACTGTGTTTTGTTTGTGACTACAAGCAGGAGCCTTGTGTTTCCTTTCTCCAAGTGAAGTAATCTGTACTTTGGTAATTTTATTGACCTTGTGTATGCAATTTTTGCTTGAATAAGCCTATGGCAACTTGCATTTACATTACAGCTCAGTTATAAAACACTCCAAATGCATTATGAAAGCTTTGAAGGTATGGAAATGAAAGATCATTTGCAAGGAGAACATATACAAAAGGCCACATTTGATACTTAGATAGGATTGATGCTTCCCTGCATCCCAGCTGCTCCTCTTCTGAGCCATGGAACTGTGTTGATAAGACACACTTATCTTTCTTGATGGTAAAAATGTCCTGCTTTCTAGAATCAGTCAAATACTACAAAAACCAGTGGGGTCTCCCCAGAGGCATGTCCTCATGTCTAGTTGTTCATATTTGTGTTTTTCAGCTGTCTCACACAAGCATAGCTTCCACATTCAGGCACATTCATCACTTCAGCATTAGGAGGCTTATCACTTGCTGTCATAAGGTGATCCACTGACAGATGCTCTGGCATTTTCATCACCCTCAATACTGTTTCCATTATATCTTGTATAGGTTCTCTGAAGGGAGATGACAAGCACATGTGGAGATGAATTCTTTGAAACACCAAGTAAATCTCAGTCTTTCTTTTCAAGGACTATTGAATATTTCTAGTTTATTTGAAAATGGGTTGTGCTTTCTGAAGAAAAAATTGAGTTAATTTTGGGAGGGGGTAGATTGTAGTGGTGGTGAAGTTTCTTATCCATATGTATAAAGTAATTATGTTCATTTCAGAGAATTTGAATTCATCACACTATATTTATTTACAAGACACTCTTAAACATATGCAATAAATTTCACACATGCATCTGTTTTTTATGTAATTAAAACACATCACAGAAAGCTGAATGATGGTGTGTCCATGGTCCTACCAAAAACTGGAAAGTCTCTTTCAGGTGACCAATTGTACTTTATATGATATTGCTAATAAATTTATCCTTTCTATTCCTCAACAACCAGTCTAGAGTGGTTTGAAGGGGTAAACTCTGCAAAATAATAATGTGGTATTAGAAAGGCTACTTCTGCCTATCTTCTTTGTAATAACCTTTCTTGTTCAAAACTAGCTGAAGAAAAAATACTTGTACTGTTATTTGCCTTTTTTTTTTTTTTTTTTTTTAGTAGCTTGAACTGTTTGCAGTATCTCTGTTATTTTCCTCTTCTGAAAGGAGGGCATAGAAAAGCATATTTATTGTACTTTCTGTCCTAAGTTAACCACAGGGCTTGAGGTTTAATATCTCAGCACTTCACAAGTCTCATGTTTACATCTGCTAGCTAGTGAAGTTGTAGATGGTATTGTATGATTTTTTTTCAAGGCTGAAAGACTTTAGCAATTCCTTGAAATTCTACAGCATACATTCTAATGCAGACAAATCCTTCCACCATGTACAACAGCCACATCAATTATCTCTATGGAAATAGTAACTGAAAATCAGAATATAATATATTATGTACATGCTTCTGTAGGAGTGAATATGGTACCTGATTTGCTCATAAACCACCATAACCATCCCACAGTCCTCCATGGTGTTGAAAGGGAGTGTGTTTTAGTGCTCATGCATTACTCTTGCCCCTCAGTGTGAAGAGGTTTGTGAACATGATCTTCAGGCGGTATAGAACAGCAATGTCAACACCTGTGTGCCAAGCCAGAGTATGAAAAAGTGCAGAAAGAATAATGTTCACAAGCTGTGAACAGGAAAGCAGATATTTGGGTGGAGGTGTAAACCATGTCTTATTAAATTAGGTTAGAGTCAAATGGTTTGCAAAGGTCCCAAGACTGCTTTTTCACTTGAAGCTGGTCACTGACTTTGTGTATGGGATGTATGACAGTGTTTTTAGTTCAGCCTGGCTATATGGCAGTAGTTTCTGCAGATAAGAATTTTTGTGGACATTGTTTCAGACTTTGAATGTGGAAAAAATAAAGTCCTGGGATAAGAGCTTAAAATAATTCTTTGTCTGTTTCCTATTAAAATACATAAGTATTTTAACATATGCTGTGTATATACAGAGGGGTTTTTTATCTGATTTTTTGCGCAGGGGAGGGTTGTTTGCTTTCATCTAGGTTCTGGCTTTATGGGTTTTCATACTATTGCTGTTCATTATTTTGAAGAATGGTGGAAATAAACACTTTCAGACAATTCATGGAGATCATAACCAAGACTTCTGCATGTTCCTTCCCCATTGCTTTTCTCAAAGACTCCACAGGATAGGCAAGAACCCACCCAGCTTCTGAAATTTAGATTTATCACCAAGATGCCTGATCAATATATCCTTGATCTCAGCAGGACTCTCCCACTGGGAGTTGAACTAGGTGCAGATTTATTTAGAACAAAGCAGCCAGCGTGTGGCTGTTCCCAGACGACTTTCTGAGCACTGCACATTTGTGGGCATTAGCTTATGGGCTACCTGGTTCAACAGATCCCTTTCCCCATTGTTATTTCAATGTATCATGCCACAAGACCAGATAAATCAGATTATATATTCTCTTCTCATTGTATTATCTTGTTTTACTAGGACCTTTTCTGAGCTAGTTGCATTTGTTCATTTGCTTGGCCTTCTGTATGTTTGTTCTAACATTTGAATTGACCCAGCAACACACACCTACTTCAAAAGACTGCTTTCTGGGTAAGAATGTTAACCTGAATAAAACCCACCAAATGTTCCAGGTAAAATTTGCCCTTTTTAATTATAGCCTATCAGGTAAGCCTGTAAGGTGTATATAAATTTTTTATGTTTACAACAATGAGAAGCTTGTTCATGAATTCTATTAGTACTGCTGCTCTATTGTACTTAGGAAAAAAAATGCAGATTCCACTCTTTAGCATAACCAAATTATACAAGTCTAGTGAGCAGTGATATAAAAAACCAGCACTGATGTCTTCAAGCATCAACTGATGTCTGCTAGACTTGACAGGTTCTAGTAATTGGAGAACTTGTGATTGACTTAGCAATGCCTGTGCTGCTGCATATTGCTGTAGAAAGAAGCTTTTTCTGTGTCTGCAGAGAAGGGTAGGAGAGTCTAACAAAAAAGATCAGAATTTATTTTAATTTATTAATCCCAAATGCCAGAACCACATAGACTTTAATCATTGTTCTCGTTAAGGTCCATTTATTATTACTGATTTTTCTTTCCATATTTCCCAAAATTTGAAATGAAATTAAAAAAAAGATGATTCATTTTCTACTGATAGTTTCTTCTCTGCACATTGTTCAATAACTGATGGGTACTTTTGGAGCTGTAGTGCTCTGTGGGACCTGAAAAGTTTACACAGCACATGGATAACTGCTAGGATGCTTTTGTATCCCCAGAGAACTTTTTCTGTAAACCTTTAGAATTGCTATACAGCAGTGGTTCAGAGTGTTTGTCACAAAGCAGCATTAAAAGGACTCATTTGACTTTATAATGTCTAATTTGTGCATGTTTTTATTAGAAGGAGATGGTTTAAAATGAGCACAAGGGCAAAATAAGACATAAATTAGGACAGTGACTACTCATAATACTCTGAAATTCCCCTTACTCTTCCATATTTTTCTGACACATCATCTCTCCCAGATGTGGTGAGAATGAAGCACCAGCTATGTGTGTCAGCAACAGTGTCTTAAAATCCTGTTAATGTTCTGAAATAGGAAACTTTTGTGTTTATAACTGGCAGAGGAGGGGAGGAGAGCTGTGTGACCCCCTTCTGTCTGCTGCTCCTCTGACACTAATTTCAATCTGCTGACTGATTGGCAAGTGGCAAACCTCTTAGCAAGAGCTCTTTAGCTGTGGGATCTGAGACAAGGTTGTTTAATAGTGGTGAGCTCTAAAAATGTACTTCAACCTTCTGGGAGGGTTTTCCTTGAATATTCATTTCAGCCCTTTATATTGGTGGAGGTTTTCAGAAACAGATTACACCCAAATATCTTGGGAATGGTAAATCACGGAATCAAAGAATCACAGAATCATCAAACTGTTTGGGTTGTAAGGGACAGTCATCTAGTTCAACTGCTTTGCCATGTGTACAGACAGCTTCAATCTGACCAGGTTGCTCAAATTCTCCTCTCAAGGCTGAACAGCCCCAATTCTCTCAGCCTGTCTTCATAGGAGAGATACTCTGGCCCTATGATCATCTTCATGGCCTCCTTTGAACACTCTCCAACAGGTCTATCTCCTTCTTAGGTTGTGGGCTCCAGAGCTGGGATGCAGCACCTCAAGTGGGGTCTCATGAGAGCAGAGCAGAGGAGCAGAATCATCTCCCTCAGCCTGTTGGCCACAGAGCTTTTGATGCAGCCCAGGACACAGTTGGCTTTCTGGGCTGCAAGTGGACATTGCCAGGTCATGTTGACCATCAACACCCAAATCCTCCTCCTTAGGGCTGCTCTCAAGCCATTCAGTGCCCAGCCTGTTTTTGTCCTTGGGATTTCCCAGATCCCGGTGCAGGACCTTGTGCTTGGCCTTGTTGAACTTCATGGGGTTCCCACAGTCCCACCTCTCAAGCCTGTCCAGGCCTCTCAGGATGGCATCCCTTCCCTCCAGTGTGTCACCTGCACCACATAGATCAGTGTCACCAGCAAACCTGCCTCAGTCCCTTTCTCCATGTCACTGACAAGGACATTGAACAGCACCAGTCCCAATACAGACCCCTGGGGATGACACTCCTCACTGGGCCCCACTTGGACATTGAGCCACTGTCCACAACTCTTTGGGTGCCACCATCTTATCAATTCCTCATTCACCATGTGGTCTGTGTGCAAAATCCAACTTCCTTCAGTTTAGAGACAAAGATCTTGTGTGGGACAGTGTCAGATTCTTTGCACAAGTTCAGGTACATGGTGTCAAGTTCTTCCTTGTCCATCAGCACTGCAATCCTCTCACAGAAGGCCACCATGACTTGTCCTCGGTGAGGCCCTGTTGGGGCTTCAGTCACTGCCTTATTTCACATGTGCCTTAGCAAGGTTACGAGGAGGATGTCTTCCATGTTCCTGCTCCATGATCTTGCTGGGTGTGGAGGTGAGATTGTCTGGCCTGTATTTCCAAGATTTTCTCAAGTATAGCAAAGCCTATTTCTGAGAACAGCGTTTTAATAGGTGATGTCTACATGTGCCATCCACACTTATTTTAGTTTATCATGAGGGTTGTGATGATACACGGACCTAAACCACAAGGTTCTGTAAAAATGCAAAATTTAATGATGCTAAAAAGTGGAGAATAAATCAGTTCTTATGGTCCCATCCTATTGTGTAAAATCAGGTTTTTTAAATAATATCCCTCATAATGAATGGAAGACTTGCATCTGGACTAGGGCTTGCTGTACCTAGATAAAACATGTTACTTCTTTTAACTCCTTAATCTATTAAAAAAAAAAAAAATTCATGGCCTGTGCTTGCTAATGTCTAGATTTCTAGTATCTTTATCTCCTGGTGTGTTCTGAGCAGTCAAAAATGGTCTTTTTAGGGATTCTCTCCTGAATTAACATTTTCATGATACAGGAGACTTAAACATTTTGGCCAGGGTCTCTTGCTGCTTCAGCTGCTACTCACACCATAAATTTTGGCTGGAAAGGCTCAAGTTCAATTTTACATATGACTCAATAACCACGTCTTCTCCCAGGAAGGGCCACTACGATGGCATTTATATGCCCAGAGCTCAGGTTTTGTACTTGCAGAGCACAATACAGTATAGTAATTATTTTCCTTTCTTGGTGTTTTGGGGGATTTTTGGGGTTTTTTTTGGTAATAAACTATGTAATAGGTTACGGAACACATCACTTCGTACATCCAATGTTATCTCAACAGTAGTGATGAACTGGAGACAAGAAGAGAGAGAAGAGAGGACTCTTCTTCATAGGATTTTGCTGACTTACTTTTAACTTTCTAGAATGACCATCTACCATGCCAACAGATGCTTTAGAGAGGAGTATAATAATAAAAATCACTGTTAACATAATTCAGCTATATCATTATTGTTAGCACTATAAAGAAAAGGCTACCAAAAAAAGCTGGGTTATATTGATTTATGGTTGTCCTCATTCAACAGAACTTTCCTTTGAGAAAGCACTCAGGCAAAATTAAATTGCTTAAGTATTTATGCGAAAGAAGAAATACCTGAAAGAGATAAAGCAGTTGTTTTCAGTGTGTCTTTTTCTACGACAGTTTTTGAGTGATTACCTTAATTGGTACTGTTAACAGTAGAATGCAATGCCAGCTGTTGGAGAAGGGGATAATGGAAAAGGCTTTGTAAAAGAAGTCTGCAAGATCAAACCTTTTGAGGAAAAAATTATAATTTATCTGATGAGTCTCCAGTTTAGCTGAACTAAAAATACAAAGAGACGAATGTTTTGGTTTGGGGTTTTTTAGCTGTTGTTGCTGTTGTTGTGTTTGTTTCTTTCTTCCTATTATTCATTTGTAATACATTTTGACTTGCAGGAAAAACAAACCTGTTTTTTTACAAAACAAGAGCTCCATGGGGGACACTGCAAGGAGTGACTCACAGAGTGTGATATGTTTGCCCATCCTGAAGGTGAACATGCAAATTCCTGTTCCCACAGCAGCCTGAGGAATAGCAAGGATGCCTGTCTGTGGCCCTTTTTCTGTCAGCACAGGACAAAACTATTTCAGGAAACTCTCATCAGATGTAAATATTTTTCTCACATTTTTCTTGCCTTCTTGCTGTGAATGTGTATGCTGTATGTCCTCCCTTAAGCTTCCTGAAGGCATGATGAGTGTAGCAGTCCGTTTTATTTCCTTGTTCTGTGTTTGCAGTGTGTAATGCCACCCAGCCAAATGAAGGGAGAAAGAGCGGGGTGAGAAAAACCAAGGAATGCCAATAAAAGGAAGAAGCAATTTATAGAGCAAATTAAAAGCCAAATAAAATCTGTGAAGACACAATTAGTCTTCCCACAGTATTGCTCATGTTCCAACACACCCAAGGACGATACAGGGACTGCTGAAGGATGAAGAGAAATCTGTTGGTTATTCTTTCCATAGTATCTTTTGGGAACAAGTGACCGGATACTGTGCCTCTTTCACTCACCTCAGCTGCAACAGCATTCTCTGTCTAAGAGCAGAAGACTAAGATTTTACAGACTGTGGCTAGTGCAGTAACACTGATGAAACTATGTGGTCCAGATAGATCTGATAGTGCCGAAGGTGAAATATGTCCCTTCCCTGGAATCTTTATTTCTGAGATACACTGTGGCCACTTCTTTATGGACTAGCCTTTGTACAAACATCATCATAAATATATTGAAAAATATAGAATATTTATAAATCACACTTTGAATTAACACCTTCTTTTGGTAGCCACTTACTGGTGAGGGTCATGCTAATTCTTGAAGAAAAAAAAAGACAAGACATATCAAGAGATAACTGAATGCACTTTCTCTGTGTTTTATTTCTATATAAAATATTTGGCAGGATCATCTAACAGCATTTTAGGGACTCTCGGATACCTGAAAGCCATTTGGGGCTGGCATATATACTGCATAGTCTACATGAAACAATTGTCTCTGGAGACACCACAGGACTTTGGCTGTATTTATCCACTGTCCCACACCTCCTTGTCACCAAAGGGAGAGGCGTGGATTGATAGATGCAACACTCAGTGGATAAGGAATAGGTTGGATCAACA
This sequence comes from Sinosuthora webbiana, assembly GCA_013397395.1. Taxonomy (NCBI): domain Eukaryota; kingdom Metazoa; phylum Chordata; class Aves; order Passeriformes; family Sylviidae; genus Sinosuthora; species Sinosuthora webbiana. The sequence goes on along the minus strand of VXBN01014483.1, from coordinate 48,056 downwards.
CACTCAAAAGAGTTGAAGTCTTTTTGGAAATCCTTTTTGGTGCCCTGACCTCCACCTACCTTCCAGAAACATTTAGCTCTCCTTCAGTACCTGTTTTGTCACCACCATCTCCAGGTATAAGACTCAGAACTACTGGCTTCAAGAAAAGCTAGGAGCCACACGTGGCTATTTCGTGCTTTGGCTTCAAACTGATACCCCAAGTTCAATGGTCTTAAGTTTAATGGCATACATTGGCCTCACACTGGCTCCTGAAGACAGGTTTCTACACCTTACAGCTTATTTCAGACACCTATGGGTGCATGTAAAGGGAATGAGACTAGAGGCTCCTGAAGCATGGAGAAGACTGTCAGGTAGCCATTAGCTCATGGTCACTCTTTTCTATTATTTTAATTTGAAAGACTCAGATGTAAACTTGGTGTGTGCAAAAACAAATCAATACAGTTGTACATGGAATCTTTAATTTCATTTTATAGGGTTCTTTTACTAAATTTAGATTTGGTTTTGGCAAATCAGATGTAATGTGTATCTTTCGCACCCATTGCGAAGGAGATTTCACTTCTAGCTTACCTTAAGAACAAAACAAATGGCTACATAGGACCCACATTAAATGTGTGACATAGAAATCATCTTCTTACCCAATTGTATGGATTCACAGGAAATGTTCCAGATATCAGAAATGCTGCCTATTCAGCTGAGACAAAGCAGATGGTGAAATTTGCAGCACACTAAGTGTAAAAGGACTTACCAATGATGGCAGGCATATCAGTTTTTTTAAAAAAGAATCCATTGCTTTCAAGGGATTTAAAACATGCTTCTAACAACCCATTCTGCACAGCACAACTCAGCAAGTAGGTCTGAAGCAGAGACCATGTGATTTTTTAATTTCCCTGTATTGTGATCAGAACAAGTCATTTTTGATCCACATCTGAAGCAAAGTGGGCAGGGACATGTAATGTTTTCTTATTCTATCACTTGCGGATTTTTTTTTTCATTTTATTCAACCTCACTAGTTTGTAATCTTTCATATTAAAGATCTGTGAAAATATTTCAGTCAGGATATTTCCCATCTAAATCCAGACATTTAGCATCCCATGCTAAATGCCAGACAATGGTTATAGCTACTGTCTTCAAAGAGCCTTATAGGTTCAGGTACAAGTAATGCAGAATTTCTGCATGCACCTATAAGACAAGTTATAGACAGGACTGCTGACAATGACTATTGGTAAGGTTCCTCAGCAGTTTCCATCTAAAGATTTTGTCAACAGAATCTGGCTGAAATCCTTGCCAAAATTTAACTAGTTTAAACGAATTGAATATCTTTAGTTGCCAAAATTTCACTACTTTAAGTGAAACTAATGTATTTAGTTTCTCTGGAATTAAGCCAGAATAAGAGTGGATACGAGATATGCTTTTTTGCTTATCTGCAAAAACGTTTGTGATCTTTTCAGTTATTAAAAAAAAACCCAACAACAAAACACTCTTCTAGTCTAGTGTTTTCCACACAGCACTTATTCTTTTTGCAGTGATTGTGAGAATAGAACTGCATCTTCTACCTCCAAAACAGAAATCCACAAGTCAGCAATCAGCCTGGGGGGAAAAAATGAGTGTTCACCACAGACGTACTGAAGCTTCCCTACAAATAACTCTGATGGCTCTGTGCACATTGAGGGAGTGAAAGATTCACTGAAATTATGGCAATTTTCCCTCTAAAGTCATCCAGAGGAAATGGCTGCAGGGTTATTGTGCCTTATGAGTCTTCAATGATTCGTCAGCTGCACAAACTAGAAAACACTAAGGACAGCAGCAAAACAGCAAAAGTACAATAAGGCAAAGAGAGTAGATTGAGACAAAGAATCAGTCTGGGGACACTATGATTAGAGGATTCAGCCTTGATAAGAGGAAGACAGATATAGCAACAGTGGAGATAACATACAAGACCAGAGAATGTGATATAAAAGTAAAAGAAAGGATAAAGAGAGATTTAAGTTGAGTTGAAAGAGAAAAATATGAAACTGGCCAGGGTAACAAGACATAAAACATGGAATAGGTATGTGGGGAGAGGTCTGGATGTTGCTGGGTTGTAGTTTAAAAGCAAATATTCCTGAAGAAGGTGACAAAGTACCATTGCAGAATTGATCACTCAAAAGTTAGGGATGATAGGATTCATTTTGCTTAACTGAAACAGTAAAATGCAAAATTTCTTGAAAATAATTCAATTGGGAATTTTTTAATGGCTTTCAAAAGTGCTGCATCTTCCTGGCTGGCAGTAGAATAGAATAGTACCATCTCTTCCCCCACAGGAATATCAAGAACAGTTAACATTTTCAGAGTGCTTAAATACTACAGAGGCATGTGTAAAAGATAAATGAGGAAATTGTTCATTCTGTCCCTAGAGAGCAGATTTCATGTTCCATATTTATTACATTGAATCCAGAACCATTGATGTTCCTGAAAAATCTCACAGGAAGCTTGATGATATCTTTAGGGGTATAAATAACATGGAATTTTCTAGATAGATCTTTGTACCATCTTCAGGGCAAACACCTAAACTCATATTTGGGTTTCTTTAACGAGGCAACCAGCCCCTGCACCTCAGCACAAAGCAAGGTAAGCAGTGGGGACTCATATGAGAATAAATGATGATGCCAAAAAGGCAACATGAATTCACCCTCAGTACCACACATTAAAGGGGACCTTGCAGTTCCTTATGCTGCTGGGGTGGTGAACACAGGCTGAGGAACCTAAATAAAAAATCTTGTGAGTAAGATAAACATTTTAGGGGGATGTAACATAATTTCCCACTAGCATCACTGAATAAGAAATTAACAGTCTGAGAACAGAGACAAAGCTGCATATTTCATCTGCTAATGGAGATTCTCTTTCTGCACTCATTAACACAGCTGAATGACACATGGAGGATTCTATCATCAATCAATTGTTTGTGAATAATCTTCATACTCACTCTCCAATTTGCTGAAGAATTACTTTGAAAGAAAAGAATTGAATTACTATTATTAATGAAAGTTCAGTTACCAAAAAAAAAAGAAAGAAAAAAAAATCAATTCCTCACTTTGTTAGACATACAGAACTAGCATGAAGGTAGTATTTATCCAGAGTCACAAATCTGAGAGTTGAATAATGTGCAACAGGTGAATAAACAAAGAAAAAGGTACAGAAGGCAACAAGAAGGGTTTGAAAGAATGTTAACAACAAATACAGATGTGACTGTGTAGTACTAAAATAACTGCAAACAACAAACACCTTTGAGAATTCTGCAATTTCCTCATAATTAATGGAAAGAGGCAGGAGGGAAGTGATATAAAGATTATCCAAGTCAATCCTACTTGCCATTTTCTGGTGAGAAAAAAATAATTGATTTGCAGCAAACACAGCTGAATTCATGTCATACTCTTCTTGTTTTGGCACAATTTGTGGCACCTAGTGCCAGAAGAGATCAGCAGGCCATTGAGTATAATCTCCAGCCTACCACATGACAGCTAGCTTCCCTCAGTTACCCTTGTACTCAGTTCACAATCTTGCTTTCGGCAAATTATAACTTCAGGAAAGTATCCTGTCTTGATTTGAAGACTTCAAGGAGCATAGACTACATCAACTCCCTTGGTGATTTTTCTCATTATTTAATAAGAGAGATCTACCACCTAACGTCTAAATTGAAATAGTGAATTCTTTGCTTTCACCTTGTTCATTCTTCCATTTTTAAAGTTACTTCGAAGTACAAGGTACTTTCTATCTATTGAAAATATTTCTACTCTGTAATTACATCTATCTTTGGTCACGGTTCTGATAACCTAAATAAATTGGAAAAAAAAATTTCTTTGGTACATTCTCTAATTCAAAAATAGTTAGCTGTTTCTGCCATCTCTGCAATTTTTCAATATCCCTTTTAAAGTAGAGGACAGGGCAGGATTCATCTCCAGCTAAACATATGTGACTTGACTCATTTTTATGAGTATCTAGCACTATTTGTGATATCCACAGGCATCTAAGACATAAGACACGCATGACTCTTGAAAGACATGTGGCCCTTCTGACAGGAAATTAGAGTCCAGGTACACTATCCTAGATCATCAGAAAATGCAATAGACATTAAAGTTAAGGCAAAAGAATAATCTCACAAGTTCCAGACTTTTTCAACCTAATTTCATAATCTCACATGCACGTGTAAAACACATCTTACATGTGCACATGTATTTCACATGCATTTTTAAACTCCTTTTAAAATCAGTAAAAATCTGGTCAAGGTAGTCAGCAGCACTTAGAGGAAAAAGTTAATTGGAAACAGGTGAGATGAATCACTGCTTAGATTAATGACTATGGAATAGGGTCTCGAATAGCTCACTGATATTTTTTGCCACTTAAGACATCCTAGGGTATCTTCTTTGGCCTCCAACTGCCATCCCAGGCAGGCAAGAGACCACTACCATCCTGAATCAGCTGTGTTTGGATCTCTTGGATATCCTAAGGCATCTCAAGTTGGACAAGACAAATATGTTTCATCAAATGATTGAGGCCTTCTCTCAGAGTACCAAACCAGAGCTATGTTCCAGTCCTGGTAAGGTTTGTACTAGGTAAATCTCTGAGCACATCCCTTATGGAATTGCTTCTACTCACACTCTAGAAATTACTGGAGGTCTTTGAGCCACAGCATTCCACTGAGACAAAAATGCTTATTTCCTATAGCCCTAAAAGCCTTTCAGGATATGGATGGAAACCACCTCAACTTTCATATGGCCCAGGTTCCCTTTCTAGCAAGTGGTGAGAAATTAGCATTTCTACAGCATGCATCATCTGGGCTTTTTAGAGGTCCACCTTGAGATGAGATGAATTTTAGCAAAAAAGTGCTCGTTTCTTCAAAAGGACAAGAAAAAGAAACTAGATTATTATCTCAGATCTAAATATATAAGCTGTAGAGATGAAATATTTTTATGATAAATATGACCTTTACTGTCCAAGGTATAGTCTTGCCTTACAGAATTAAACTCATATATGTGAAACCGTTAAGTCAGTGTTATACTTCTCCACAACTCTAATTGTTAGGTCTCTAATTCCTTTAAGGACTGTAGATCTTTTAACAATGAACAACAATGTACTGGATGAAAATTACCCAAAGACTACACTGGAGAGGAATTCAGGATGGGATGCCAGCTCTCCCAGAGGACCAGGAAGAAGGAAAGAAACCTCTGTTTGTACCATGCAAAAGCAGCTGATTTTCCTCCATGATGCAAGCATATATGTCTGACCTGGAAGAGTGAATGTTCCAAAGTGTGGTAATCATATCTGCAGTCCTGAAAAACCCCAAAGAATTTCCAACATGGGAACCACCTGGAATTTTCCTAAAACTTGCAAGTTTTACTCTTTACTCTTTGCTGTGGATTGCTTAGGCTAAAAGCAGTGCTGAACAGCCCCGTTGCTCTCTGACACTTGAAAGGCTGTTCTGCCTTCAGCGCACATCTGTAATCCCAATTAACATCAGTGGAAGTCATGGATGCAAAACTGGACATTTTGGAAGGCACCACTGGGGCCAGTCTTCAAAGGGGTGACATGTGAGAAGACAAGAGTCTCTCACAGAGGCAGGAGGAACTTAGGAGACAAACATTAATTGCCCATTATATGCCTATTTTCATGTTGATCTGCATTTCCTGAGCATAAACCTGTGAAATACAAGGCTGTTTTAATATCAGAGTGCTGAGAGCACTCAGCAGCTTTCAGAATTGAACCATCTGATTTTTCTGTGTCTGCTGCATAGCATATGACTGAAAGCATGGGTTTGTTTGGTGTTTAGAAACCATGTGTATGGAAAATAATTGTAAAGTGCTTTTTCTCTCTGTTAAGACTAACTTGCTGTCTAAACCCGGCACATGTTATTCCATAGTCCAACATGCAAGCACATATGTAACATTTATAAAAACAATGCTTGAAAAGATCCACTGTCACTGGAGGTTTGCCCCCAGACATCTTTAACACATTCCAAAACGTAAATAGTCTGGCATCTATAAATTGTGTCATTTGTAAATCAAACAGGTAAATATATAGCCTCACACTTGCAGGTTTAGAAAACAGCTTTTCTTTTTCTTCTTCTGTCAGTGAGGCTATTCCTGCTTCCACCCCAGAAGCTGCTGGCATTGCTATTTGTGCTTCTGCTGTTACTGCTTCCACTATGCCCTGTGTTACTGTCCCTGTGCTGCATAGGTCAAACTATGCAAGTTATCCTTTCATTAGAAAATCTAATATGCATTTCCTAATTTCTGAGAGGTTAATTTTCTTTTAGTAATTCAAAATATCTAACACTTTATAATCAGATTAACACCATTCCTAGACAGACAAATATGAAAATTGCATTTTGTTTGTGAAGGCAGAGTTCCCAGCTCATAGTTACTGTAACTGTAGTTATGTGGTCACATCTGTGGTACTTGAATTTTTTGCTCAGCAAGAAAGCTGAAGTAGAACAGAGTTTAACCTCATGCAAACTAAAAATCAGATTATGAAAAATCTAATTTTTGGAGTCAAGGTAGTATTAGCAGACCCTTGGTCTTTCCTGTTTCTCTCTCTACATTTTTATATAACTGGAATTCAAAGAATTTGGATTAAATTTCCTCCAGGATTTCCTGACATCTGTCAGCTTGGTTGCAGCACCAGCTCCAGGAATTTCCAGGCTCTCACAGCCTGTCTTGTACATGCACACTGCAAATTTAGAAAACAGATGCAGAGAGGGAGCCTTTGGCCTCCCTGCTCCTAAATTCTGCTTCTAAAATTCAGCAAATCTGAAGTCTTAAGAATCTGTCAGACTTGCAATGTCTGCAAGATGGTCAGTTCAGTGAGAGTGTGGAGTGCAAGCCCTCTGTTTATTCCAAATGTGCATATTTATACTTGGTAAATTCCAAGCAAGAAGTGACACCATTTGATCGGGGAATTGATTGTAAAATCATTTTGTGGTCATACCTGAAATCCTCTCATTTATATCGGTCTCTTTTGCACTTCTAATACAGCAGAGACAATAAAGATAGGACACTCTATTTTCTTGCCTGTCCATTAAGGATCTGGAGGAAATCATAATTTGTACAAGACAGAAGAGCAAAGCAATAGATAGGGGTTTTTTTTATTTCTTTCATGGGAATGCCAGAGTATACTGAGCAATGCTTCTCTTCCAACTCAAAATCAATGAATTGAGCACTTACTGAAGACCTCTAGTTGAATTAACAAGCCCTGTGAGTAGGCAAGATTACCAGCTCAGGTTCCGCACAGCATGAGGGTGGCTCAATCCTACTGCAGATAGAAGTCCAAAGGTTAAAAAAGTGTAGTTTCATCTGTTCTAGTCATAGACTTTGGAGACAAAAAAACACAAAGCACAGCTTTCTCTTCCTTTTCCTGGCTTCTCCTTCTAAAATGCTGCTACCTTTACCTGTGCATTTACAAGCAAGGACAGCCTGCACACTGTCAGCCTGAGTTACCTTGGCTGCTCTGCTGTCTGACAGTTTGTTGCTCCAGGTGGTCACTCCTGCTGCCTCCAGCTGGGTTTTGCTGTCCAAAGGGGCTGTATAGCACTTTGTGTTCGAAACAGAATGTTTGACATGTCATCAGCCTTTAGCAATTCTTCCGCAATTGTGGATCTGAGACCCCTGAACAGGAAGCTCTTAGCACCCTTCAACAGAACGGTTTTTCTATTTGCACGAAAGAGGTCCCATCAATTTACGGTGATTCCAACACAGAAACAGGGCTCTACTACAATAGGACAGCCACAAGGGTGAAGCACCTCTCCTATGAAGACACGCTGAGAAATCTGGGGTTCTTCAGCCTGGAAAAAAGAAGATTTTGGGAGATTTCATTGCAGCCTTTCAGTACCTGATAGGGGCTTATAAAAAGGAGGGAGAGGGACTTTTTTTTGCAGGCAGACAAGGGTTAATGGTTTTAAACTGAAAGAGGAAGAGTTTAGATTAGATGTTGGGAAAAAACTCTTCAATGTGAGGATGGTGAGACCCTGGCACACATTGCCCAGACCAGCTGTGGATGCCCCATCCCTGAAAGTGTTCAAGGCCAGGTTGGTGGAGCTCAGAGCAACCTGGTACAGTAAATGGCATCCCTGTCCATGGCAGACGGGTTGGGGGTTGGAGGTTGCAGCTAAATGATTTTTCAAGTTCACTTCCAACCCAAACCATTGATTCTAAGATCCTTAATTGTTTGAAGATGCTATTTTTGACAGGGAATAACAGCATTGGGATAGATGCAGAACTTTAGAAACATATTTAGCCACTAGAAGGTTAATTCAGTTGCTCACAGAGCTATTCCTTCATGCCAGGAGGGCACAAGATTTCCCAAAAATATCCCAGTGGTACCTGTCAGCCCTGTTGTAACGCATGACATAGTCCAGTTTATTGCAAATTACACTGGACTCCTAAGCATGGACAGAAGATGCATGAAAATATCTTCAAAACTGTGCACTGATTTTAAATGTACTTGCAAGAAGTAACTATTCCTTGCAGATCTAAACACAGAAACTACATGCTATGGTGGTAATGCTAAGATATATATTTCTCAGGCCCTCCTGTCCTGCTTCCGTCTCTTTTTCAAGGATTTAGTGTTAAGTGTTTGCACTATCTCAAATGCAACAATCACAGTGATAAAACACCTCCATGAACTGTCTCAAAGCTCTTTTTAGATGGGATTTAGTTTTCCCAGTCTCAATGGATCAGCTTCCAAATTCTCCACAAGGAACGCCAGCTTCTTGAAGCAGAGAAAAAAAAAAAAAAAGTAGCTGAACAATCTCCCTTTAATCTGCAGTTAGCTGAATCCTCTTTTCCTCTTGTTCTCTTCCAATTGGGCAGGGGCACCTGCTGTCAGAACCCCATAAATCAGCCAAGTCCCTAGAAAACAACTTTTACAATAGGTCTCTGTGCTCATAAGAACTTCAGTATGGCTGCAGAGGCTATTTATACACTGCGAGTCATCTCCCACTGGTTCTCAAATAGACTCTGAAGTGTCCTGCCATGTCACTTTACCACCACAGAAATCACCTCTGCAGCTAACAATAATTAATGAAACCACACAGGGTAAGATTCATCTCAGCTATTTTTGGTCATCTAAAGATTAGGCTTCTCTGTTAAGAAAAAAAAGCCTGTCCCTGCAGCCCTCATATTCATTTTCTAAAGAAAATTCATGTCACCTAACATCAATATAGACTGACATGCCCTCTGGACAAACTTATCTTTCTCCTCTGACTGTCTAAGAGACAAACTTCGATGCTAAACTTTTAAAAAGTATAAGATAAAAGAAATGAATCATACGTGGTTTGACAATTTTTGAATTTTTGGCCCAGTTGACCAAGTTTGTCACTCAACAAAACTCCGAAAAAGAAAGATAGAATTATAATGTGATTTATTTCATCTCGCTTTAGATATCTAATAGTCAAAGCAGTTCAGATCCTCTTGCCATCAGAGATAAAGAGATGCCTTCATCATTCCAAGGGCTGATGGCTGATTTTCTTGTGTGTATTAACCAAGGAAAGCATCAGGCAACATAGTTACATTTCTCCCTTTTAGTTAAATGGAGTAGAGCAAACAAGTCCTTCCTCTTGTGACTTCCCTGCAGTGTCTTATGTACACTAGAAATTTCGACAAGGTATGTTTATAGATAAACTAATACCCTGGTAGTACTGTTACAACTTTTTTTTTTTCCCCAGAGCATTTTGTCTTGACAGGAAAAAGTTCACTATTTGACAGCAGAAAGTCCACTGCTGATCTGCTGTACTTCCTTTGTTTATACCAACCATCAGCTTGTTTTTAGCAAAAAAATGTTTTAAATACTAGAATCAGTATGATAATTCTTGATAGATCATGTAAAAATAATACAGATATTAATTAGCTGAGTAATTTATGTGTGTTGAATTTATAACTTTAATTATCCCTAGCAGCTGCATCATATGGTTGAATGTTGGGATATTCTAAAACTTGACATGACCAAAGAATGACCAATCTTCAGTTTCTACACCTCTTTACATGTTAGAAAGCATATATCCCAACAGGGAAAAGCAATATCTTCCAAATAAACGAGCAAGATGGAAAGTACAGTCATGTCATTTCTAAGTGATACATTGCTCACTGTCACCATTTCAGGAACAACAAGCCTGATTTGAAAGTGAATGTCCTCTATCCCTCCTCAGTGAAAGAAAATCAATTTGTCTGTGTCCGCTCCTAATTAATTGTTCTCAGGAGGATCTGGAACATAATCCACTTTGAGGCTGGGTTTTCTTTCCCTGCCTTCCTTACATTTTCCCAACTTGTTCTTATTTTCCCCACTTGTTCTTAGTTGTAGAGCTACAGGACTGCAATGTGCAAAATACATCAATGCTGCTATTAACCAGCAATGCCATTGTTTAGCGACTTCTTAACGACTTCCAGTGCATTAGGAATAAAAATCCAGCCCTTACCATCCCTGGTGTATTTTGTCCATATGTCAACTTTTTTCTGCATTTCAACTCATGGGGGATTTCTTACCATAACCAGCCACTGTTGCCAACACTGAAGCATTTGGGCTCAAATATAATGCACTTGGACTGCAAAGAAATATGCAAGAGACAGATGGCAGGAGATGAGATTTTATTACTGTGATGTTTCTCTTTTTAGGTTAAATCCCAGAATACGCACTGTTGAAATGACCCTGTCATTTGTGGTTAAAGAGAAGGAACAACCACTAGACGGCACATTGAAGGAGATAGTTTTTACATGGCAAAACACATGGCATTTCCAAATACTGTCCCATGAAATGCATAAAATGGGTTGAAATCAGACAAATCAAGAGTTCAAGTATCTTAGTGAGAGAAAGACTAGAAGAAGACCAGGCTAGCATGCCCTGTTACAGAGAAGCCTGGAAAAGGAGACACTCTCACTAGTTTTAATTTTCATTCTCTCCACAAACCAGGACTACAGAAATGCACACTGCTGTTTATACAGAGTGTGTCAGCAGAGAAAGGAGGGAGAGCACAATGTGGGAACATCTGTTCCAAGAAACAGGTTGAAAATAGCCATGTAATAGCATGACAGAAACATCTGCGCAGTATGCACACTACCATGAGCAGAGCATCAGGAGGGACAAGGATGCAAACAAGCCTGTGAGCAGTAGGTCAGGAAGAGGCTCACTGTCAGGCAGGAAATGCTTCACTAATCCTTTTTACTTATTGCAGCTCCATTATTATTTAAAAGGTGAGAGTACAGAAGGAGACAGAACTTCCTGTGTTACAGGCAGATGCTGCAAGAAGGGCTGTGTTGCATATCCGATGACCCAAGGATTGTTAAGGAAATGTGCTGAACAGTAATCACAATTAAGAGAGCTTCTGTGCCATGTGTTAACTAACATTGTTTTCTCCTCCTTTTGAGAAAAGGAGTAATGGATTATACCATATCTGTTCAAATAGTAACGCACTGTTCAAATTCTGTCTCTGATGTAGTGAGGACATGGAATAGTTATGTTCAGTTTTTTCCTTAGACATTCCAATGTGTATGTAACCCAGCAGGGTGCCAAAAAAGTGGACAAGTCTTCAAGCAGTAAGTTTTCCCAGTGCAATCTTCACTTCAGCCATCAGCAAGCAGAACTCTTGACCTTCAGTCTTCAGGCATGGTTCCTCTTACCATCACAAAAATCTAATTTGCTTAAAGGAAAAAAGAAAGCATCGAGTTCACCATGCTTTGAAATGGCCCTGCAACAAAAACACCAAACCTGCATTTACACAAAGGTGGACAAGGCAATGTGAACACTTTTCTGAAGTGCAGAAGTACTTTTTGAATTATTCCTGAATAGCACAAGCATCAACCTCCTTAGAAATATGCAAATACCATCTATGCAAATTCAGCACTTTTCTGCACATATCTTTAACACAGCCCACTCATTTCTCAAGTCTTAGACAATATGAGGATTTGTGTAAAATTCAGTATTATTCTGGTAGTTTTCCCAAGTATGTCAAACCAGAGGAAATTCCAGAATCTGTGCTGTACATGTGAAATGACATTCAATAGGCTTCCCTCCTTCACCAGTGATACTTTTGCTAATTGTTTGCTAGAACTTAAAATATTTCTGTAACATATAAAGCCAACGCTTTACAATCTCATTGCTGAAAAAAGATGATGGATCAATAAGAGTAGAAAAAATAACACTGTCCTGAACCTACAAAGAAAAGTAATGCTTGTTTCATACTTAAAATTGGAGTTGATGGGGCTACCTTTGGTGAAGGGAAGATGTTATAACATGGAAAAGCCATTGCAAACCACAACCATTCAAAGTGGTTGATGACACTTTTATAACAAAGTTATCAGCCACCACTGAAGACACAATAAAATAATGACTACTTTAAGAATCATTTCTGACTGCATGTTCCTCAAAAATTCTTTGACTTTCTTGCAAGGTTAGACTAAACTAAAATGGTGCTGCGGCCAATGGGTAACATCACCACCAGTGTCAAGGATGGATAGCAAAGAAAGAAAAATTTCTGTGCGCACTCACATGAGGGTGCTAATCCAAAAAAAAAAAAAAAAAAAAAAAAAAAAAAAAAAAAAAAAAAAAAAAAAGCTGAAAAATCTCTGGGTGTGAAAGAACTGGTGACCAGAAGCTGTGCCAGCAAGATCGCTGTTGTTTCTTCACACATCCTTTCATACAGATCACAATCTTCCAATCTTCCTCCTTCACCTCCTCTTCTTCAGGACAGAAATTCTGGGCTTCCAGATTTACTATCAGTGAAAGAAAAAGGACCAAATGTCTTAAGAAATCCTAACTGTTTTGATCAATCATTAAGAAAAACAAAAGTTTTCTGCCTAGACACTGAGCTTTTACAAATGCTTGTCACCAACCAAGGAAAATTAAATTATTATGGCTTAATCTGGTTTTGATTATTGAGGGGTTTTTTCCATAATAGTCACAAATCAACCAAATTCTTTCATTAGCAAATAAAACAAACAGGTCCAGAGAATTCAGAGATAAATGAATGGGAGGAAAAATTGCAAATAAAAAGGTAGATATAACAGAAAGGTAGAGGGAAAGGAATGAGTAACAGGCAGTATCCCTCAGGTATTTTTGTTCAGCCTTACTTTTTTCCATTGTGCATTGAGTGCAATGCTAAGAGAAAGAAAATAGAACTTTTTCAATATAGGTTGATTGGAACAAAAAAGAAGGTGGGAGAAACAGACCCATCTATGAGATGGATGAGTGCAGCAACAGAAACAGTATTAATATGATCTTTTGGAGCATAGAAGCAACTGAAGGACAGACAAATACCTAAGAGGTCCAGAAGAAGAAACCAATTCAGTTAAACACAAACTACTGAAACCATTAAAAAGAGTTGTTGACTGATACTGGGTTGATTAGTTTTACTTGCTGGAGGAGAAGATGGTTTCAGGCAACAAGGCATACCTGAGGATGCTTCAAGTGTGAAGGACAATCTGGATTCTTCTTGAATAACCCAAAAGGCCTGAAGACAGGTAAACAACTGAAGAAAATTAATGTAGCTTTATTGAAGTCAGACAAAATCACATGGGAAATGTGGCATTAATTTTAAGCATATGGTATAAATGATAAACCACTGGAATAAACTATTGCCTCACCATCTGCTGATACTATCAAAAATAAGATTGTATATCTTTCTGGAAAATAAATATTTTACACAACCACATGTTACTGAGCTCAAAACAGAAGCAGCTGCAGGAAATCTAAAGTCTATGAAAATATACATCATCAGAAGAGTTGTACTAATGGTTTCTTTATCCTAGAAATCTGTAAAGCTTTCACAGGATCATATTTGGACTTGTGGAGAGGTGTTAAATGGCACATGAAAAACAAGTCATTGATACCAATATGCACAGTGATACAGAACATATTTAAAATTTCCTTTATGTGTTTGTACACGCATGTTTAAAGAAGATTTTAAAATTAAAGACATATTTGTGGTTCTCTATAAACTTAAAAAAAAAAAAAAAAGCCAGTGTTGTAATTTGTCATGTCAAAGTGTTTCTTTGGCAAAATGACTGTCATAGTGCCAAATAGTGATACTGCAAATTATTAACAAAAGATTAAAACTGCATAGCATAACATATCTGAAACATATTACCACATATTCTTGCTTGGATTAGGATTTCACTTCTGCTAGTTTGTATTCTTTGTTAATTAAAATCAAATATCCACAGATGGAAGCTACTTTGCACAATTGACCTGTGTTACATTAGCTGAAATCAAGACTAACCCATGGCAGATACAGAGCTGAAATCTGTTTTCCCTTCACACCAAATGCTACAACTTCTGTAACCACCCATGGCAGCAAACTCTCGTCCTTCAAAAATAATACAGGCTCTTCTCACCAGTCACTAAATCTTATGAAAGGTGCAATTCCAGAAAGCCAAAACAGTTGACAAAACCAATACAAAAACTAGAGTTATTCCCAGTCTGTTTTGCTCAACATTGCTCAAAGCCTCCACAGTTTCAACAGGCAGGAGCAATGTTATCAAAGGCATCTGCATTAGAAATGGTTCTATCTGTGCTGGTCACCCCAGCTCCTCATAGAGAGAGCAGAAAGAAACAAACACTTTATGGACGAGATTCTTCCTGGTTTGTAGTTTTTCTCTATAATAGGGCAGATGGAAGTGCCTGTTTCATTTAAGGGAAGACAAGAACAGAAAGTACAGCATGGATTTCTAATATTAGGAGGGATGTACTCTCCCTCTGCCCCTCTCTGGAACAGCAGAATTCTGAGTATTTTATATTTGTATAAAATCATTTTGTATAAATGGAGATATGACATACAGCTCACTTAGATTAAAGCATTGATAAAAATCTTCAGTATTTTAGCCCCAGTAAGTAGCTTGAGTTGCAGCCTAGAAACTTCCAGCAGCAGCTTAAGTGAAGGACCATTTTAGATACCTTGGGGTATCTGAGACACCTGTAGGTGTATGGGCGATCCGAGACAGCATCTACAGGATCCTTCCAGCTAAAGGTCAAGAAAAACCCATGGAGTCCAAAATAGCTGTGATCTGAGTGCTGACTTCTTGTTACTACCTCATTTTCAATCACTTTGCTTTAAGGAACCCAAATTGACACAGTGATTTCATTTGTTGTATAGACCAAGTTGAGTTGTCAATAGCAAGGGAACCAGAACCTGGAGGCAGTGATCTTTGCAGCTCTCTTCCAAATCAAGTTATTTGAGGATTGTACGACTCAAACAGGTTGTCTCTCAGTGCTGGTAGATAAGGATGATTCCCCCAGTCCATTCTGACAAAAATGTTGCACTTCATCCAAAAGTATTTCACCATCAGCTTTCTCTTTACTTGCAAGGTTAGCTACATAAGTATTAATTAATTTTTCATAATTTTTTAAAAATTAAAATAGACTTTTTTTAAACATTGGGAGTCCCATCTACTTCAAAGGATAGAAAAAATCTTTTCAAGGTAAATCATTGTAGTACTCAGCCATAATTCTTCATATATTTTACATATTAATTTTTTTTTGTTTTCTCATTAAAAATTCTGACTTAGACAGAATTGTCTTATTTAATTTGGTCTAATATGCAAATGAATATTTCACATTATACCGGTCTTTTATTCTCTTTTATCTTAAAATCTTAACATTTACAAACATATTGTATTGAACATTTATTTTATACTAAATTTAATTAATAAGAACTATTCACAGTCATTTGAAATGCATTCCACGTTGATTGAAATAATTAGTGTAGGGCTACTCAATATTTACTTTAGATATGAATCTAGAGGGAATTGATAAAATTAATTAGCAGGAACTAATTATAGTTAGGATATGAGTTATGGTTTAATAAATATAATTACAGAGTAAAAATGATGGATTCTTAATTAATAGATACTAGTTGCCAAACATTGAAAAGAGATTATCATATTGCTGTGCAGGACATGCTGTTTGGCACACCTTCGGTTCCTGAGGAAATAGTGACATTTAAAGTGTTTAGGGAAAGGCCTGAGAGGGAGTAAAAAACAGATAAATTAATTTGTTCCTATTTTGCAGTGGAGGTATCAGATCAATTAATGAAATTTGCCTTCTGTACAGGGGTACCTTCCTGCTTGTGGTATGTTGGCAAGCGGCACGGTGGCTACACAACAGAATTTTAGAGTTATTTAGGCATTAATAATGACAGTAGGCTCCTGATGGGATTTCGGTATTATGTAACTGTTTCTAAACATTCAGCTTTGACACCTGATCTCTTCTTATATGTGCCTAACTTTCTAACTGCCTAGCTCTCTTCATTTTATCTGTGTCTAGCTATCGTACATAAAAAATGGGGATAATAATGTTTTCTGTCTTATAAAAATATTTTGGTTATAACTTCTTCTAAGGCAGTGAAGTAATCAAAAAGTAGAGTATTACAGGCTCTTTAAATATTATGATAAATTGAGGGAAGAAATGCTGCCTATTTTGAGGCAGAGAGCTGGCCATGTTTTAAATTAACTTTCTGCATTTGGATTCTTCCTCCCACAAGGGTTCATTGCACTCTAGGGCTTTTTGACATGTGTCTGCATAACAGTCCAGACATGCAATTGCTGTATCAGAGACTGGTATTTGACCTGTGTGATAATGCACCAGAGGAGGGATTGGAGAGAGTGGACACATATCTTGTTCTTTCAAAACGTGAAGGGCAGGTTCATAAATTGTAATTACTGTCCAACAGTAGAAAAGGGGAAGAATCTAATTATTATTTGGAGTAGAAGAAAGCTGGACTGTGATGTCCTATATGTTCTCTTACCCTGTCCTAAAAAATTATTCAAACAACACTCACCAGTTCACCCTGAATCACATATCATCTTAATTCACAAGAACTGAATTTTGTCCTTGCATAACTTCAGGACTTTCTGAGCAAGTGTTAAATTTACTCAGAAAGTAATGAAATTAGTTAAGGACTTCCAATCATAAGACTGGAAAGCCTTATGATTAAACTGCACAGGTAAATTCTTAGCTTCTAGCAAGGTTCCCAACTTCTCATACACGTTTGGATAGAAGAGGCCTTGAATACCATATTTTTGCCATTGTAAAAAAAAAAATTCTAGCAGTTTGGTATTATTTTGCTGACATCAGCTGCATATCCAGCTGGTGCAGAGGTACAACTCCTTCACAGCAGTTCAGTGAACCAGTTGATCTGTTTGCCAAGTATCCCATAGTGAGAGTCAGATGAGAAAAGCATGAGATCAAGCCCAAAAATGGAAGTTATTGAATCATAATATCACCCACACATTGTTTACCAGTCAACTCACCTCACACCTGCTGTTTAATGCTTATTTAGGCAAGACTCTATTAGCTAGATTTAATTTTCTCCATTCTTTTAAGTATGACTGTAAAATATGAAGACTTAAAATTCATTCACTGCAAAAATCTCATCTTTTCTTCTAAATTCAGTGTAAAATTAAAAAAAAAAAAAAAAAAACCTACTCAAAACACAATAACCCTCAAACATTTTATACCTGTGTCCTGGGGTGACGTTGTGAGGTTTGTATCCCCAGTCATCTGTTGGGTCTGGGAGCAGGGGGAAGGGAGAGGCGCATGGTTTGTTTTCAGAAACTTTCCTCCGCCGGCTGGCGTTGAGAGTCGGATTCAGCAACACACAGCGAGGGACGGAGAGATCTTCTTTTTTTTTCTTCATGTTCTTTTTTTTTTCTGGCAGTAGTTAGTTAGTGAGTTAGTGAGTAGCTAGCAGAGAGGGAGAAGCTCCGCTTTTTTTCTTCTCCTCCTGTTTCTTTTTTTTCCTTTTTTCTTTCCTGGTTTGTTTTTTTTTTCCTCCTTTTTTTTTTTGCTTTCCCTTGGAACTGTTACAATCTCTCTGGACTGAGGACACAGGAGAGTGCCATGGGGGCTCGCACCTGGAACCCACCAAGATCCATCCTGCGCAGCAACATTTCCCAGCGCCAGAGGGACTGAGACAGAGCAACCACCTCCATGAAGGACTTCTTTTCCAAATCTGTCATTTCTCCAGAGTGGCATGAAGTTCTTGTCATCAGGTATTGTCCAATTTATTGTGCCGGGGAGTGCTTTGCCTGTTTAATAAACAGGGTTCTTTCCACTTCTCTCTGAGAAGTTTTTTTTTTCAAACTGGTTGGGGGAGGGGAGGGAGGGCCCCTTAGGAGGTTTCCTCCCAAATCTGCCTTGAACCTCTACACCTGCTGTACTCATTAAACTGTACTAAGTTTATTAAAGTAATTAAAAATACTTGAATTCTATTACATTATTTTATATATCATTTGAACAAGAAAAATAATGTAAAATATGTCTTTCCATTTATCAGTATCTTAATGAAATACTACTGCACTCCTACTGGACACAACAACAAAATTCTCCAAAGTGCTCCAAAGGCTGGATGGCAGCAGACACAGATGAGCAAAAGAACAAGAGGTAATGACCAAAGATTCTTTACTCTTTCCAGCCCCCATCTGAATCAAGCTGAAAAATGACATGATCTCTAATCCCCTGTGGCCTTCCTGGAGAACTATGGAGCTGAGGATAGGTAGCCTCTCCTCCAGCAACAATGGGAAATCTGGGAATCAAGAGAGCCTTGGCCACTGTGTCCCAATTTAAACACCAGAAATTGCCTCTTTCACAGCTACAGTATAGACAGAAACTCATAAGGCAGTAAAAATTGTATACATAAAGCTTCACTCTTTCATATGTAGATGGTCATCTCTCCTGGAGGGCAGTAATTTGTAGCTTCACAGGATCTAACTTTCTAAGGGACTCAAAGGGGTGTATTCATTATTGACAGTGATGGAAACAGATGGGAGAAGGGCAGGGATAATGAGTAAACAGAAAGGAATGTAGTCCAAGTTTATAGACTGATTCCTCCATTTTTCTTTTAATAAAAATAAAAATTTAAAAAGTATGTGAGATCACACAGCTTTTTAAATGGATAAAGAGCAGAACACATAATTTATTCACTTTTTTTTCTTTGCCCCCTTAAAGGAGCTGTCACAGTGGCAAGGCAGAGAGAGTGATCCTTCATATGCTTGCAGTAAAATGAATTTTAAATATGTAAAGACAGGATGGGAATAGATGCCAAATTGTGACTGTAAACTGCAGCTCTTCCTTTGCACTCTTTCTCTTCTACAGCCTACCTAGAAAGCAACAGTAATAGACTCTTGTGCAATTTCTATCTTGCTTCTTCATTGCTAAGCAATGCTGACAGACACATCACGGCAAGTTTGTCTCTTTATCCACCAGTAATACACACCTTAAAGGAGACCTCTAAAGTCTGAAGAGTGAAAGAGTCTCCTCCACCCACTCTTCTTTCCCCTGTCATTATCACACCATAGTTGACTGCTTTTCAGAATTGCCTCTCTCCATCTCTTCCTCACAAGGTGATCTCACACAAAAGTGTATAGCAAAAAGATACTGGCACCTTGGGGAAAACTTGTCAAACGCTCCCTCTATGTTTCCTCTTTGTGGGCGAAATCTTGGCAATGAGCAGACAGTGCTCCTCTCTGTGCATAATATGCATCTTCTTCTACAAAATTCACAGCACATTCAAGACAAATGCTGAAATACTCAGCTGAAAACAAGGTCAGATAAACATCCAGGTAAGGAAAAGCATGTGTGACCCAATGATTAATAAAAGCCATAGGGACAGAACTTTCCAACTTTTCCTTTTGGTTCACTTATGACATGTTTATAACCACTAGCTAAGTAATTAACTGCTACTTCCTCCTTTATCTGTAGAAATGAATTTATGTGTTATTATTTACAGCTGCAGCATTTCCAGAAAAACAGATATGTCTTCAAACTCAACAGAGGCAGTTCCAGTTTGAACCAGGATTCATTCCACAGTGTAATTAATCTCTGTTCACTGGTAGAGAAGATATCTGCTGGGGCAAAGGAAGGGCTGTTTGTCACAGCTTCCCTTCTACTGAGAGCCAGCCTGTTTCAGCCAGGAGAGATCATCAAGGATCTGTGAACTCCTGGAAGCAGGAGATTCAATCATCAGTATAAGGATTTCTGAGTGACCCTTATAGCTGCCTCTTTGGAAATATAACTGACTCTGCAACTGGATAAGGACATTTAAATTGCTGTTTGTTTTGCTATTTACCAAAGGGGCATTTTTCAGCATTACATTCCATATAGGTTATTTTTGCTGAGCTATTTAAAAGAAATTAGGAAGTTTCTGAAGGGAGCAGCTGCCTTATCTCATTTCCTATCTATTCTGATCATACCTCTGTTTCTAGCAAAACTCTTCTTGGCCTGTGCTTCTAAGCCCATGAGAGGGTTTGTAGACATTATTTCCCACAATCCTTTCAATATGTTTTCTACCACTAACCCACACTGATCAGCAGTTCCCAGAAATATTATGTCTACTGTTGATTAAGACATCACATCCTCCTGTCTATACCACTGTCACTTCTTTACAATTACACTGCTAAACTGGCCATATCCACATTGAGATTAAGAGCTTAGCAGGAATGGACATTTCATCTAGAAAATAAGAATGGTCAGAGTTACAATCAATAGTCTGTCCCACACTTGTCAGTACAGCAGACTAGGATGTTCAGGATGCACCAATCCTCACAGACAAGAAAATGATGTGACAAGGTAGATTCGTTTCCCAGATCTTAATGACTGACTACCTGCTTCTGACTGGACTTATTAAATGTAATTCTTTGTGTCAGCTTGGAGCAAAGCTTGAACCCTTCTAACATGGAAGGGCAGAAAATATGTAACAATTTCTTTCCTACTCTAACTTGTATTTTTCTTGTAAGTTATTAAGACCATAAATGCAAGTTTTCTAGTAGTTTAAATCCTGATTCAGCTGTTCACAGTCTTGGACTACCATAAGCTAAGTAGCAATGTGTCCTGAGGAAAATTGGTGGCTATCTCTCTTTTGTCTGTGTCCTGCCTTCTTGTAGGAAACAGTTGAATATTGTCAGAGACAGAGTTTTGCTGAACTTATCTATGTTTTTATTTCATAATTGAAAAGTATATTTTTTCTCACTTTGCAGTGTAGAGGCTAATTGGATCCAAAGCAAGAGGAAGATTATTAAAATGACTAACCTTGCTTGTCTGAATGTGTACCTGACTCATCTCTCTCATGACCACAGGACCGATCCTAGAAGTATCTAATATGACTTCTGTTGTCTTTTAAGTTTTGTTAAGAAAGAATTTTCATTTTAAAGAGGTTATGAAGATATAGGCACATATTAGGGAAATACGCTTTGATGTGGACATTTTACACTTTTTTATTTGGATGGAAAGGTCAATTTTCAGAACAAAAGAAAGAAAAAATACCACTTGTCTTCTATGAGAGCAGCAAACTCCTCCAGCTCTTGCACATTGACAGAATTACTTTTACTTTTCAGGTAACTAATCCTACATCCTTTCTAAAACTGCTGTTCTTAATGCTTGACTTCTTATCTCAAGGATTAAAGGCCATTGCTGTTAAGAAGATATCTACTTTCCTCCTCCATTCAGTAACAAGGTGGAATAGGAAATACAACCCACCTCCCTAACCATCACCTCTCCCAGTCTTCAGGGGAAATTTGCTGGGCTTAAACGCTTTCAAAAAATTTTGGGATGGCTTTTTTGGACTGTGCAAGATCGTCTCTGAAAAATAAGTACTGTTTAAAATGACAGGGAAAACCAAAACCAGTTCTATTTGCTAATGCTTCAGTTTCTGGCCTTACAGTCCCACTCAGTAAGAGAGGTTGTATTCACATGGAGTTCCTTGGCCTCATAGGAGAAGTCTTTGTTACAGTCTCTACATTTGTCACTTGAAAAACAAAATGTATGATATATGGTATGATTAAGTATAGAAATTCCTCAGCTGGACCACTGAAGTCAGCCATAGGGGCTTCAGATGGAATGAATACTCATTTGTATTCACCAGGACAGAGCTGGGTAACCAGACGTGTCACAAGAGCCTGCAAATTTAATGTAATATTCACAGCAGTTGCCTTTTCTTAACCTAAATCCTCCATTCCTATAGAAACCAGCAGTGTGAAATCTCAGATTCCTTTCTGTTGTTTGTGTCTGTGTGTTTCAGTTTCAGTTCTCTGGCTACAGAAAATCTTGTAAATGTGGCACAGGTGCACAGTGCAGATGATGAACAATAAGACAAGTAATAAGATGCTTGATTCTATAACACAATTCCAGGGTTCCTGGTTCTCATTTCCTGAATAGTGGGATTGCTACAATTGGTTTTTCTCTTATATTTGAATATTGGGTTTGTTGCCAACAAAGTGCTTTAGGTGGTCTTCTGTTGAAAGATATTTAAATTATTATGGCCTGGGATACATACTGAAATGATTAACTCAAAAGGTTTCTGGATCTAGTGTTTGGGGAAAATGTTAAAACATTTAGAGAGAATGGTTGCTTACCCTGCCAGTAAAAACCCCCCAGGCAAACATAATACATGAAAAAGGAAACAGTTTAAATGAAGCATCAAGAAAACATATGCACCAAGTCCTTCTTAGTCCTCATTTTTCAGTTATCTTCATTATCACTTAATTGTCCCCTTGTTTAATACTATTCATTTGTTATGCTTGTGAATACTTTGCTTGTAAAATAAACAGGTTTTTTCCACTTTTCTCCAGTGAAATCTTTTCCCAAACCAGTAGGGGGAGGGGCAGCTTGAATCTGCTTTCTAGAGAAGGTCCCTTTGGAGCCTTCATCCCAAATTTGCCCTAAACCAGGACAGCTACTATGACAGAACTGAAGACACTCAAAGAACTGAGAAAATGAAATCTCAGATTTCATTCAGCACCCAAGAGGGGATGATATATTTTTAATTTTACATTAAGGAACTCCACTGAATTGTGAGCAGCAACACCGACCTATAGGCAATAAAACCCGAGATGAAACTCTCATTATCACACCAAACTCTGATATCCACCTGTTTACAACAGGCTCCATTATACTGCCTCAACACTGCCCTTTTCAAACTCTCCAGTTTATTCAAGAGACCCACAAACGGGTTCATAGATCCGACAAGGAGCCTGCTGGAGGAGATTTGCATCCTTTTGAAGCAACAGAAAGCTGCCAGGGGATAGCTTTTCAAAAGGTATTAGGCATCTATGTTTAGGTAACTGAATTAAGATCATTATATAAGCTCCCATTATCATTAATGGAGATGCAATCAATGTAATCTATAAAGACCAGGGAGCTGGATACACTCTATGATTTGTATTGACAAGGTCTTCATCGATTGTAACAGGATCACAGACACCTAGTGTAACAGTAGACATCTGTGCTAGATAGGAAAATTTAGATTTCTTAATCTTAAACTGAACCAAACACCCTATCAACTTCATTTAGAGATTAGGAGCAGAAGTAAATGTTTCTTGAAAGTTAGAAGCAGTTTCAAATTAGTAATAAATGAGAAAATGTCACTGTGCAGTGAGAATGTGATTATATTTTTAGAAGAATTTAGTGAAAGTAGGGAAGAATATAAGAATAGTCTCACTTGGACAAATCCGAGATCTGTACAACCCAATATCCCATTTCCCACAGAGGCCATGAGCAGATGTTAAGGGAAATGTAAAAACAGGGTAAGCATGGTGTTACCATGATGCTCAGTATTGTTGTGACTACGACTTCATTTTAAATATATTTGTAATTAACAATATAAATGCAAGTCATAGGTACACACCTATATCACTTCCCAATAAGAATTTGAAGCTCCCAGATTTTGAAGATTAGTCCTACCTCTCATTTGACAATTATTAAAGAATTTCAAAATTATATGTTTTATAGTAGCTGATAATTTTTAGCCTTCTGCCTAGACAATTTATGTGAAAAGAATGTATTATCCACCAAAGTATGTATTGCAAAATCCATCCCCAAATACTCCGATATAATTAGCAAAAAAACTAATTGTAGTTATGGAAGGAACCTTCCCTGTGACTTCCCAGAATTGCACTAATCTGCAAAATCAATCTTCCATTTTAAAACGGGCTTTTACCCTCCCTGCTCCTCTACTTCCTTTGTTTTGAGGACTTTCAGAAAGCAGTCTTGTCACATATTGACAGTGACGAGACGGGGAGCTGACCTGTTCAACTCAATGGGCTGAGGACATCAGAGATGAACTGAACCTTGATCAGTTTACGAGGGGGACTGTGTGTCTGTGCCAGTGGCAGCAGGGGTTAGAAATGATGATCAGAAAGCCTCCAGCACTGTGTTTTTATTTTAGCGAAGCATGTTTAAACACAGGACTTTTTCTACATTTTCTCTTTGTTGGTTTTTTGTTTGTTGTTGTTGTTTTTGTTGTTTGATTGGGCTGTTTTTTTTGTTTTGGTTTTTCTGGTTTGTTTGTTTGTTTGCGTTTGTTTTGTTGTTGTTTTGTTTTTGTTTTTGTTTTTGTTTTTGTTTTTGTTTTGTTATTTTCTTTGGTTTTAATTGTCCCTTTTTGAACCAAAAAGCACCAAAAAAACAAAATGTCCTGCCTTGCAAAACATATTAAGAGGCAAAATTCAGACCCAAATGAGGCAAGGAGTAAAGATAGGAAATCCAAACTGGCTGGTATTTAGATATTCTACAGCTATTCTAATAAAGCAGCATGTTTATGTCATTGCAGCAACAGGGCATTGAATGACCACATACATATTAATGAATTCTTATAACCTACCAAATAGGAGAACCTCTGGAAGACACCCAGTGGGACTCATCCCTGTCCCTCCCTGACTCTTGCACTGTAATTGGAAGTGTTTGGGTAAAGGCAAGTTGCACAAATCAAAACAAGTCAGAGACTACTGCAATCTTTTGATATTACAGAAAGTCAAATTACAAGGCTTAACCATTGGACACAATATTCTTACAGCCTATTCATGAAGTCATGGAAAACTACACACTGTACACACAGTGCAAATGACAGGGATACTCCCAGTTGTGTCCCAGTCAACCAAGAAAGACAACGAGTATCAGCATGGCCTCAGCTGCTGATGCAGCACAGATGAGCTATGATCTTCCATATGGATTCTCTGTGCTTCTTCCCAGATATTTTCCCTTTCAATCCTGAGCAACAGGGTTGTTGCAAACTTTAAAACTAACTCATCATCTCTATATGAGTGACAATTAGGACACTTACCATGTGGGTGGAAGCATGAACATATATCGGTTTTCTTCTTATTTATATTCTTGTCTCTTTCTGTTGCAAAATGAATGCCAATGAAACATCAACTGGGGAATGTTAATGTGGGCACTGAAACATTAACTTCTCTGAGATATTTTTGTGATCTTAATTGTAAAGTCTTAAATAACATTGACAAAGCTTTACTCTCTATTGATTCTATTGCTATACTAAACTCTTCATTATGTGAATTTGTGAATGCTCACAAGAGTCAATCGTAATTATGCATGGCCCAATATAATTGAAATCAAAACAAAGGATTGATTCATGCTGTAAAGTGTTTTACTTCTAGCAATCTCTGTGAGACAATCAACCAAAAATTAGCTCTGTATGTTAGTGTTTTATTTATTTAAGTATTAAGCAATAGTTAGAAAACTTCCAGAGGTCCTTTTCACATAGGTTCACAACAGCAGACAAACTGATTTTAGACTTATATCCCCAAAACTCCTAGGATTTATACTCAAAAGCACAAGGCCAAA
Source organism: Sinosuthora webbiana (assembly GCA_013397395.1). NCBI lineage: Eukaryota > Metazoa > Chordata > Aves > Passeriformes > Sylviidae > Sinosuthora > Sinosuthora webbiana. The sequence goes on along the minus strand of VXBN01014483.1, from coordinate 22,469 downwards.
CAATTTTTTCATTATAACTTAAAAAAGCAAACAAAAAAACCCAGCACATTTTCTTCTACTAAACCATGCTCCTGCAATTCTTAGTTTTAGTTCCACATAAATGGAATAAAAGTCAGACAAATTTTGTAAATGGGATGGAATGATACTACTTTATCTGAATGACTAATATGCCATTTTGAATTAAGGGGAACAAACTACTACCAACAGTGACATGAATGTTTCAAATAACATTTTGATGTTTTTGGGTTTTTTTTTTTGTTTTGGGTGTGAGTTATTTTAGTCAGTTCTGGAAATGCCCTTAACAATTTTAATCCAAAGAATTCTATTGAAAAATGAAGGTTAAGGTTCAAATTTATCTACACATTATTAGCAACAGTAAAAAAAAAAAAATCTAGGTATTTGGTAGCTCTAATGCAGTTTCTACAAAAGTAAGATTGCTTAGAGAAGCTGAAATGCTGCCTAGTCCTTATTGCTAATAAAAGATGGCAAGTGGTAGGCAAGGTGGAATCACTGTGACCAGCTGCTGAGGTAACCATGTGCCTGATATTACACTATTACAACACCAAATTAAAAAAACCCACAAAACATTGTTGCATGTAAATTACGGTAGAAAATAAGGAATGATCCTTAAAAAATTGTTCAATTTTATTTCATCCCTGAGATGGACCCAGGTACAGAGCCTACAGACTTTTGCCAAGAGCTGAACAATTTAAGAACAAAAATTATGTATAATTATGCAAAATTCTTATGCCCATCAGATAGAATAAGGTGGGCTTAGGGATGTTCATCCTCTTCCGATGAAATATAGATTTCTGCCATAATGTTCCATAGACTGTTTATGCTGAGACACTCTTCTTTTGTCTGTCCCAACAGTTCTTTAAATTCTTCAACATTTTGATTTCATGTAGTTCGTGCTTATCTGTAGTGGCTTAGTGACACCATTTTGTTACCCCAGGTAGAGGAAAACTGTCAGTGCAATTGTCTTCCGTGTTCACTCAGGGTGTTGGTGTTCCTGATTAGACTCCACACAGTGGGCAAAGATTACTTCTTGCAAATTGGCCTTCAAAGTAGGTATAATACACCCCAAGGTGTCCAGGAGCAGGTTATAAATGTTCCTTCTTAAAAAGAAAATTGGTAAGCCATAGGAAAACTTAGTTTTCTCCTTCTTTCTCCTTGTCCCTCCCTATTTGAAAGACCATGAATAAAGCAGTAGTTTTCTTTTTTTCTGATTAAATTCAGCTGGCTCTCCACCCTGGAGTTCATAGTCCTGCTCCACTGGAGAAGGACAGAAAAACAGAGAGAAATGTGTATCCTCACAAAGCTCTTCTCTGTCACAGGACTCCTCAATGCCTGCCCAAGAAGATAATTTCAAGAAGGCAAATAAGTTTAATTTAGCCTCTGAGCTTTTTCTCTCCTCGTTTCTCTGATGAGATGTTCAATTCACTCCATTTTGTTGTCAGATTTGTGACACAGAGACCTGTCTCTGAGCAATGAGTCTAAAGCCAATATCTCATTTCACATAAGCCACTAAGCAGTCATCACATGGTAATGCTTTCCAGTCACTATGGATGCAAGGCTGTAAGCTTTCATCTATAAATTCTTTTTTAGTTGCTCATTTCTGTCAAGCTGGTCTAATCTACTTACACCTGGCACATTAATTCTTATCTTTTCCCTGCAACATTGTAATTATATGTTATTTCCAGCAATAATTAATTCTCTCTCGGGCGGGCTTTTTATAGCTTATAAGTCAAAGTGGGCTGCACCATACTAAATAATTAATTCAGACTCTGTTTTATGTCATGACATACACAGAGCCCCCAGGTGTAACAGTTAGAGAGTTCTTTTGAGAAGAAAGTCCTTGGCTCACAGGGGTATACAGACCAGAAAGCACCAATTGCAATGGTTCTTTCTCTCAGACCAACTGTAAGTGTGTTCAGTTCTTTTTACCAACAAACTGTGTGCGGCAGCTGTTTCCAGAAGGCCTTGCTATGGTCTCAACTCACAAGATCGTGCAGCTGCAGACCACGTGAATGACTCCAAACAATACACAGAGCCCTTCAGAAAAGCCTGCAACAGTTCACACACTTACCTGCAGTTTCCCATATTTCTTTGGCTTCTTAATTATACAGAAAAGGGACATTCACATGAAAAAAACGTGATATGAAATTGTAGCTATGAGGTATTGACAAGCTGTGCACGTAGAAAACTCAATCATTAAGCAAAGGTCGATAGCTAGATACGGTACCTTACCTAGGGGAAGTGTAATCTCAAATACCTCACCCTCCAGAAATACAGAAAAGAAAAAAATTAAGGGGGGATGGAAGGGGGGGAAGAATACTTTAAGACTAGCCAGGAAGACAGATTAGGTAACAGAAGCCTGAAAGTTTCAGTATGCCTAAAAGGATTTGCTGGAATCCAATGAGATAATATTTGAAACACGAAAGAACTCTATTAATAGAAAAGTATAATTACCAATCATGAACTATAAAGAATGCAAATATATTAAACAGAATTATAACACATACCTCCTTATCAGAGGAAGGATAGCAACTGTGCAAGGAAGACAAGGATCAGAGAATAATATTGTATAGAAAATATGAATAGCAGCAATTTAAATTGCTTGTGTATAATGAAGCATCAGAAAAGAACATGTTTGAGGAATATTTCCAGATACCTTAAAGCAATAGCTTCCAAATTTGCTCTTCTATTGTGTTCTTTGAGTTGCTGGTGTGAGCAGTGGCAGTAGTAATGTGGGGTCTTATCTTCCCTTTTGTCCATACAAAGCCTTTTAACTATTTCAGGAATCGTCTCGTTCCAGCTGCAGTACATTAACAAGTAGCACAGCATGTCCCATCATCACAGGATCATCCAAGGAGTTAGACTAATTTAAGTACTGTAAATTTACTCCTTTGGGAGTAAATAAGGCAAAATATTATATAATTTTACTGATAGGAAAACCCGTCTACCATAAACTATTATACAAATAACAAGAGGTTCAAAAACATAGATATCCTACTGAAAAACCTAAGTAGCTTGGGCAAAATCTTGAATCACACTGACCATAATCTTCTTCTTATTTTAGATAATATTTTGTCCTATTGATCTGTCTTATTTTCTGATACTAGTTGTGCAGGACTGGACAGCTCAATAGGAATTTACAATAGCAATAGGACCATAAATCTAGGTTTTTTCTGAGAGGTAATTGTGTGGCATGACATCTTCCTTTCTTTTTGTAGAAAACAAATACTGTTATGAAACTGAGTTACTAATAGGCAGATGTGATTCACACAAAGACAATCAATTAAAATAGAGTGAGGTCTGTCAGAAGTTGCTACCATGAGCTCTGTGCCTGGTGATTATAAGCATGCAATGATCCAAATCAAGGGTTTTCTTTGCATGTTTTGCAAATAGAAGAGGTTCCTGTAAGGCCCATCCCAAATCTGTTTTCTCCAGATAACAGCCATGAGGCAGAGCTGGTGGCTGAAACCTGATGAATATATTTGAGCAGGGAACAAGGGTTACAGTGCTTTCCCTTGATTTCAGAGAGGAGGCAGAGAACAAGCCCTGTCTTCTAGCACAGTCCAGGACTACTGGACCACAACACACTAACTGCTGTCCCCAATACAGAGTGGAAAGGAGGATAAGAGTATTTTAGACTGCTTTAGCGTACCTGCACCAAATTTGGATCTCACTGAAGGAGGAAGGTCCCAGCCACTGGAGGGGGAGCTGTGTGAAGCCAAGAATGTGTTCTCCAATAATGAGAAAAAGGCAGAAACATTCTGTGAATACAATCAGGTTATAATGACAGGCTGTCTGTGTACAACCTCACAAGGAAAATGCCTTGAGTTTTCAGACTTCATAAGGAAGCATCATATCCTGCAGTTATCACAATATTCCTTTACTACTTCTATTTGCACCATGGAGTTCCAGCCATCAGACATCTCTGAGCAACACAAGCATGGTAACAGACTGACAATTAATAACAACCTTCAGCAACATGGCTGCAAGGTGGCCCAGAGCTGTCCTGCAGCCCCTCAATATGAAAAGTGCTGGCAATATTTTTCTTTAAAACTTCAATAGATGGATGAGAACTAAACAGTCTGAAAAAAATAATCATTTCTGCAGCATATTGGTAAAAAAAGAGCATGACTTTTTTCTGCTGTGGCTCTCAAACTTAGCTTGGAGGATAGAGCATACGGTTTTACTAGACATTGTCTAAAGAAAATTACTGGATGCTTTGGTCCTACCTCTGTTGAAATATTTCTTTTTTTCCCAGCTGAGTTAATATTCAAAGGGTTATGGTCAGCCAAAAAAAAAGGAAAGCCATTGGATATGAAGAAAAAACCACATACGTTTCACCTTCTAAATGATAGCACTCCTAAGATCTGGCAAAAAGCCAAAACTATGTCAACTTCTTGTCTAAATATGAAAGATTCTTGACAGCTCCATTATGCATAATTTTCTACATCCCATGAGAGTCCTGGTGCTTATAAAGAGCACACTTGCTGTCTCCTTTCCCTCACAGAAGGAAGGTAAGTGCAGTTTCTTTAAAAGACTGAATAAGGAGCACACTGAAATTCCTTTCAATTTGCAAACTGTCTCACAAGGTCATTAGTGCTGTTATAGCTGTTTGTTCGTGCTGTTATTTATACCATGGCATCTGACCACATTGCAAGCATTAAAATAAAATATCTGTCCATAAGGCAGCTATAATTGTCATCTTCCTATTAACCACCTCTACTTATCACACAGGGAGAAGAAAGCTGCAGCATTCTGGCTTGGCTGGCCCTGCTAATCCAAGGGACAGGGAAAGACTCATCTCAGTTACTGAGAAGAAATAAGTCTCTGCCATATACAACACTCAGAAGTGAAGTCCTCGAAATTCCATGCTTTCAGTCAAAAGTTTAAATCTGAGGATTCTGGCAGATATCAAAATGTGCTTCTGAGCTGTGATGATGACTACAGACAGTCCCTTGAGGCTCAGGTGTACATGGTGTGAGCTCTGCAGAGAAAGACTGGCTTGAGTATATGCTGCTACACTGGCATTAAGAAAACTTGAGGGTCCTGGACATCAAATCTTTAATTAAAATTTACAGAAAATGTTTATTATTGATGAACATATTTACTAGAAATTCCCCAGGCAGATCATTAAAATTAGCAATTTGCAGATTTATCCATGTCTTTGAAACACAATATTCATCCTGTAAATACCTGAAGAAGAAAAAAAACCCCTGCAAAAATAAAAAGTGAAAAATACACTGATAATAATAAAGATGCTATTAAGATGTACATATATGTTGGTCAAAATAAGGTTTGTCTAGAAATGATAGCACAAACATTTACTAATTTTGGGGGCTCAGCTCTGAATCCTGCTATTTTTGCTGTCTTAACTCATCATTTTTTTACTATTTAGATGCAAAATTAACCTTGTTTGAAACATATTTGTAAGGCCTTGCCTTCTGATTTAAAAATAAAACTGAGAAATTTCACCTGCACTTTTAAAACAGTGGCACGGAAATGAAATGTAATTTCCTTAAATGTCAAGATTTCCAAATTTGATTGGGAATATGTTGCACATACATTTTATTTCTGTCTTAAAGCAACTATCTGACTTGTTAGCAGTATAGATTAAGAGAGCTGAAGGGTAAAAAATATAGCAATTTCCGCTTATTTTGGTATCTCCAAAGCAGAAAGAACTGTGTAACACTGAATACTGCAGGTTCCTCCCATTTCAAGTACTTCTTGCCTTGGTCCCTGTTTACTGCCATGCATTCGCCTTTCTGAAATGAAATTCTCTCATTTTGTGTCAATGCAAGTAAAAATAATTCTATATCAGAAAGGATGAGAAAGAGTTAAAATCATACAGACTGTCAGTATGATTCATCTGGCTAAATACAAATGCCTACCGTGCAGACATTTGCATCAATGATGCCAGAGAATATACCCCTTTCATACCTGATTGAGAAAAATTGCCACATCTAGAGCTCAGCTAATTTCATCTTTATGCTGGAAAGGAGACAAAATGACAAGGAAAAAAAAATTAAAAAGCTCTGGAAATGTCTACTCCTCTTATTCCTCTTCATCAGCTAAAGAAGGAGTCTAGACAGGCATTTAGATGGAGATGTCTGCTTTGTAGGTGTCTAAAGTCTGATGAGATGAATCTTACCCCAAGTGGATGTCAACCTTTCCTGCATTTTCACTGTGTTAATTAAGAGCTGGAATGCAGACTTTATTCATCATACACCAAGTGGTCTGGTTTATCTGTCATCATCTGGATTAGTGGGGACTTTTCAACATGACTGTTTATTCTTATCAATTTGTCTTTGTCACTTAAATTCTATTGTTTCATTCTGCTTCCAGGATTGAAGAATTGATTGAACAGTTTTTACAAAAAGGAATAACACAGAATGTACTTTCTAAATTTTAAGACTATATTATTATCTTGAAGACTATTAATTTGAAATATTTAAAATATTGTTAAATGTGCCTTTAACAGGAGATTGTGGGTTTGTTTGGGGTTTTTTTGTTTGTTTTTTTTTTTTCAATAAACTTTTCATGACTTCAGAAACCCCAGGTTTGGCTACAGTGGTACAAAGCACGCCTCTAGAATTAATGTGTTATGTGAGCTCCATAAGTAAAAGTGAAACCAGTGTAAAGCCTGCCCATTAAAAGGTAGTTGTGATCTCCACAATTTATAAAAACATTTGTCTGGTTCCTTTCAGGGATTGTTCTCATAAATGGTCCTTTCCTCCCTTCAAAGCAAACGCTGGTAGCCAGTGTGCAGCAAGAAATATGCTAGAGAAAAGGGTCGTGGTGAATACAGGCAGCTGCACTTACTAGATCAGACTGTTTTTCTGGTGAAGAAGAGTAGATATTTAACCCTCATGCACTGAATGAAGGGAAGATTCCACAGGTTTCCACAAGCATGTTTTGGTTTGGGTAGTTTTCACAGCTTTTATGGTTTTAATATTTTATGCTGAAACCTGACTATTTTAATACATTCAGTCCAGGGATTTTACCCAAGAAATCTAGATTAAAGATAGATAAGCTACCTCTATAAAGGCTCTGGTCCTGGAGATCCTGGCAGCAGTGGGGATATTCCCTTACTAAAGCCTGATTTTTATGACCCCTCCAGCCAAAGGAGCAATACAGAGCCCAAGAAGCAGAGGTGTACGTTGTACAGTGGGAGAAGAAATATGTTTGGAATTGCTGCCTCAGTTAGAGGTGCCTTTCCTCAAACTGGCTATGCTGCTGCCAGTCAAACGATATTATATGGTTGATCTCCCCAGATGTGACATGCCATTGTAACAAACCTTCAGCCTATGATACAGATACTGTTTTCTGAAAATTGTGATTTTAATAGTTTCAAAACAAAAGGAATCTATGGGGTTTTTTTTCCTTCTTTTTAAGAGTTTTTAAACCCTTCTACCAAACATCAGAGCCCATGAAATAGAATGATGTAGGGTGCTCAAGTTAAGATGCTGGAGCAGAAATAGAGGAAAAAGCTGGGTAATTTCCCATTACCTGCTAGTATCAAATACTTGAAATCTGGGTGCTCTGCTAGAATCGCAATAAAGCCCTTTTTTCCCCTGTGAGAAGCAACAGAATCTTAACCAGCTTCATTATTGCCATTTCTCCACTGCTTTTTTTTTTTTATATTTCCATTACTGGAATCTGATATTTCATACCCATATGTAAGCACAAGGAATAAATCTGCAGGATTTTCATTATTCGAGCTTTGAAAGTATTAATACCTTTAGACCTTCCATTCTACTAGATTTCCTTTATACTGTTCTTTCTCTGACTTTTACTATAGTTGACTTAGTAGGTGGGAAAATATAGGCATAGAAAAGTAAGTTCTCCCAAGTTAGTTTGACACCTTTTAGTCAGGCTGAAAAATAGTTTAGCGCTCTGCTTTCCCACTGCAGATCTTTAGCCTCCAGAGTATCCATTTCCCTTATGGTCAATTGCCCATCTCCCTTTCTGTGATATTTCTGGAAATGCTGAAATGCCTCAAACAGGCTGAAATGCCTCTGACCATTTATGCCAATAAGGAGTTTCAGCCTCTCTGCAGGAGTACAAGCTGGAAAAGTGTCTATACCCTCCCTGTCTCTTTTTTAAAAACAAATCTGCTCTCATAAGGATATACTGACAAGAAATAATTATCTGTCCCTGAGAGTACAATGGATGTCTTCTGATCTAGCCTGTTTAAGTCTGCAGACAAAAATACAAGAATTTGAAGTCTGGAAGGGTAGCAAATTAGTGTATTAATTTTGGGAAGACAGTCAAGAGAATTTGAGGGACTTACACTTCCTTACACATTTAATGCACAAGGATCCAGACCAATGTCTCACCTAATAAAAAATAGCCTGAGACACATGACTATAAAATCAGACTCAGAACTGTTTCCTTGTCTTGAGTTTAATCATTTTGTACATGCTCCCCAAGTTCCTCAGCTGATATGCAAACAGTGGTGGGACACATTTTCCAAAGTGCAATTCAATAAAGGAACTGAAGGAAATTCTGGCTGACCAGAAAGATTTCTTTGTGATTGTAGGTACTTCCAGGGTTAGACAGCAGCTGAATTTGATTCAAACTAATGGAATATTCAGATATGTCCCAAAGTCCTTCAAAGCTGGAATAGGCATTGCAATTCTCCCATGAGGATTTTGAATACTAATGGAGGTGATTTTCTGCAGGACTAAGTATGGGAGGCAAGAGAAGTGGACTTTTGCTCCAAGAAGAAATTGTCATGCTGCGTTTAAAAAAACCTACACTGGGGCTTCAAAACCTAATATGTAACATACAGGTGAAGGACCAAAAGTGCTGAGTGTCATTATGTGTGTGGCAGTAAATGTTCACTTTCCTCTCTGTGCTGGTGTGTGTTTGTGGCCAGTCCTGTTCATATTTTGGGTGCGCATGTCCCTCTCTACTCACCTCACCTGGGGACACTGAACTGTAGAAACCTTGCAACTGCCAGCCCAGGAAGGAAGAATGTCCCTGGAGCCATTGGTTACCTGATGACGCTACCTCTAAAAGCCCCAACTGGGCACCCAGAACCAGTAGAGCAGCCTAAGAATATATATCCATCCAGACAAGCACTGGGAAAACAGAAAGTAAACTCTAGGGCATTTCACGTGACAGCAGATGTCCATATAGGCAGAACGGAACTCAGGTGTTTGAAGAACAGTGTGAATCCCAACAACAGCATTAGACAAAATTAACCAGAAACCTTGTCATTATGAGTATTGATTGATATTGATATCAATAGTATATAATCAATCAATCATATTGATTTCTGTCTTTCAGTTCACCTGCAATATGTTTACTTGCCTGAAGGAAGTGCTCTGATCTCCTTACATGAAGACAGATCATCATCATTATTCTTTCCCAAATAAGTGCTAACTTAACTCTGTATCTTACACAGGAGTGGGTGATTTTCAGAAAAGGCACTTCTAACCTTCCCTGCACACTGCAGCTACTGGGAATACCTTGGGAAAGCAGCAATTGCAAAATGCTTGCTCAGCACTCAGGACAAGCAAAACTGTGTAAGATTCATTTGCTTTTACAATAATTCATTGTGCTACAACAATTTATTCTTTTTAACCTTTCAATTCCTGATATTTTTTTTTTTTATTAGACTATATGGCAATAGGTCAATAAATAGCAGGTCTATTTTAAAAAAATGTGACTTTCACATTCTTTCTCCTGTGAATCATCTGTGATCACAGGATCACCTGCGATCCAGAAAGCTGCACCAGGCCTAGGCCTTTCTTTGCAAATCTTGGCAGTGAGAGCTGCTAATCCTTAGCACAAGAAACATCATCTGGTGATGATGTCTAAACTGAGCACAAGAGACATCATCTGGTGTCCAGGGATTTAGCTACCCCTTTTCCCACGTTTTTGCTCCAGTCCCTGCCCTTGTCCTTTGGGCTCATTATTCAGGCAACTGTAAAGCACAGGTAACACAGTAGTAAATTCAAGAGTAGGTGGCTTTCCACTGAGTGAACATGTGAAATAAAAATTAACCCAGTGATCTGGTGAAGCTTTGTTACAAGGCCAGTGTTGACCCAAGGGAAGAGATGACTTGGTCTCCATTGTTTGCTGTTAATTTCATTCAACATAAAGATCCTCCTTTTGTGTGTAGAGAGCATGCATTGTTCCTTACTGTCCAAACACCAACAACAACAAGTATAAGTTTACTTTATTTTCTTTCCTCCAATCAAAGTAAATAACCATTTTTCTTGCGTTTTTAGCCATGAGTATGTTTTTGATCCATTTTTAGACATCCTCTGAACCCTGTCTTTCTCAGCCCTATCCATTAGCCAAAGTTTAACATTCTGGAACTTCCAGCCTGACTTGAAAGCTGTATGTTAAATTATGCAGCTGAATTCCATCAGTCAATTTCTCCTTTGCTGTCAACACGTCAGCTACATTTTTTACTGTCTGAACAAGCTCATCCCATATAATCGACTGCAAAAACATCAGAGGGAAAAGAAGAATCAACACAGGACAATGCTTCCTAATCATGCCCACATTAAAAAGAGAAAGACTGAAGAATTGCTTTGTATTGTTTTTTTTTCTTTTGCAAAATAAAATTTTTAGAAAATCTCTTTTGCATATCAGATAAGCCAGAAATTGCCTTAGTTAACTTCTGAAACACTGGGATCATTCAGAGCAAAATTCTGCTCTGAATAAAAAAATATGCAAAGCTGCCTGTAGCAGTGTGGTACAGGTTATCTGACCTATCAGCTTCATAAAATGAAAGCTAATGAAGTCATGGCAGAAAAAGCCAACTGTTACACATCAAACAATTGCAGAGCCTTTGCAGAGAATGATTGTAAATTGCATGTTAGTATGTGGATGATAGTTGTGGATAGCTATGTGTTTTTATAATATGCTAAAACTATTGCTACTGCAAATTTTTTTCTAGGCTAGGCCTACATGATCTACTATTCATGTAATCTTAATGGCAGCTAAAGTGGGAATAAAATCTTTATGAAAACCACTATGGTTAGCTCACTTTAAGGCAGGAATTCAATCAGCAGCCCACTGGAATTACTTATGTTTTGACTAAGGTATTTGGCTCCTTTTATTGAACATTCTGCTTTCAATGCATACATCCCATGGATATAAAATGATGGATCTTGCTGGATTTTAAACCTGTGGCACTTTATATCATTAATAAATATTCATTTTCCTGCTATCCCTCCAGTGGTATTTCATCATCAATCATGGCTGAAATCACAGCTGAGAGAGCTGTTTATGCTTTAGTGTTCTCCTCTACATGATTTGGCAGATACTTATGAAATTATTGGAGTGTGGAAGTAAAGGGGGGGTTGGACAGGAGGGAAGAGGGGGATGCTTTAGAAAAAAAAAAAAAAACATAATCTTTGTGTCTGTAGTAATTCACAGAGAAGTACTGTTTTGTTTTGCCTTCCAACGTACACATAAATCACTCCATTGGTCTCAACTGTCCTGTGAAAATAAAAATGATCCCAAACTGTTCAAGAATTACTCAGGGACTATTCAGTGCTCAATATGTCAGAGAAGCAAAGACAGACGCTCAGGAAGAGGAAGATTACAATCAATGAAGAAAAATCAATAGCATGTAGAAGTTATCCTTCTGCCAGCATTGTCAGGAAAAGGTTTCTCCATTCCCCAGTCTCATTACATGTAGAAGATTATTAGAAACTGAGCAGCCAAAGTGAAGCTGTAATCATCTCCCCTTTGCTTTTATGTTCTTAGTGTAAATCAACATTTCACTTTGACTTAATAAACAAAACAACCTGCTCTGCTACCAGTGTAGCATTTTATATATTTGCTTTACCTGCCACTGTAAATGAAAAGGGATGAGATTAAAAATCCTTCTTTAAGGCCTTAAAGTAAAAGTTGGAGAAAACTGAACACTGACTGGAGCTGTTGGCTGCAATATTTTCTGTTTATTTGTTTTTTATATTTTTCCATCTGTGACTTTTTCTGTCCCTCTGCTCAAACCAGTGGATCCTGGCTGCTAAGCCCTGCTAGCTAATGAGATGGTCATTTTTTGATTCTCCTCTGAAAATCAATTACCCAGCCAATGAAATCACTGGATTTTATAGAGCAACATTTGCATGACCTTGGGGAAATATGCATCTTTTATTGTATTAACTGACAGAAAGAAATAACTGCAGAGCTGGCTACAGTGTCTTTCTGACCCTGACACAGAAGAAGTTTTCTTAGTTTGCAATATTATTTAACACACAGTAAGTGAAGTAATTGAAAGCAGGATAGATAAATATTTAAATGTCTTCCTAAATTTAGACCTGTACAAATGGAAAATAATATCCATGTTTAAATTATAATAGTTTATCCCTTAATATATTGTACATTTTAATAAAATATACACATACACACTGACATACAGCAGACAGTTTACAGAAAAAAAACTCACCTTCAGAAATATGTGTCAAGATTAATTCCATAACCCTTCGCTTCCCAAGAAACCCTTCGCTTCCCAAGACTCTCTAAATTATGGTGACAACTGTTAGCAAACACAGATGTCCAAACTCATAAACTTTTCATTTCTGTGGGCTAGGATTGTTTGTGCATGCAGGTGTTTGTTTCATCTATGAAAATGCCAACAGTATGTGCAAAATAAGGGCATTTTTTTCAGACACCATTCAATAAAATTATTTCCAAATCCCAACCCATCACCATCACCATCATCATCAAGTCTATTTCTGAACATAGTGCATCACATATTGGTGGGAGATAACAGATGAGACAAGTCAATCTATAATGTTCATGTTTCAGAGAGTGCTGCTGTAAAGTCAAAACATGTCAAAATGGACATTTTTAAGAAGCTGAAATGCCAATTTCTTAATTCTGAGACATTTTTTAAGTGCTTGAATTTACTATTCCAAGGTTCAGTATTTAACTTTTTACTTTGTAGACAATATTTATGCTAGAATATTTGTGATTAGCTAAACTAGCTATTTATTATTTTGGTTTCTTGGTTAGTACCATGATTGGTTTTGGAATAGCCATCAACACTATAGGAAGTGCCCACAAACATCTGAGAGGACCTTGGTCTGCTCTGATGAGCATGAAGTCAGATTCATTGGCCTTCATAAATGCCATCAGGAACTCCAGAGGACTTATATAAAAGAGCCATCCTTTACTTGTCTTATCTACAACCTAATTCTAGAATGTTTGTAGAATGAAAATGCAGAGCTAATCTCTGCACAACAGGATCTTCAAGTTTCAGTGGGACTGTCTGATGCTACTCTAAGAGCAAATAACAAGAGTATGTGGTGAATGCTCAACCAGAAATAGGAATCTGGTGTTCAGTTCAGCTTCTACAGCAATGAAAAAATCAATTCTTTTCAGGTAGGAAATCTTAAATAGGGCTAGATTTCACTTTCCCACATGATCTTTCAAGTTACATGCTATGTAATTTGTCACTTTTTAGAGGCAAAAAGTTAATTATTCAGAAGTGAAACTCTCCAGCAGTTCTTAAAGTAATTGACTGGCATCTGGAAGTGAGTGATTTTTCTTGCTTGGCAAAGGTATCATTTAAGTTAATAGAGAAAATACCAAAGACAATACTCTAGGCCCAAATACTAGTGTTTGATTTTCAGTAATTTGCATCTAGAAATACCTTGGAACAAAGTTTCTGGTAATGTGAGGCAGAATTATTTTTTTAGGAATATAGGAGAATTTAGGAATAAGGAGAATTTATTATGGTATTATATTTCAGAGATTTCTTTTATAAAAACAAACAGTCCAGTCCAGCTTTATTATGGAAGTGGTACATATCAAGCAGGCAAAGAAATGGTAAAATGAGAGCTTCCATGCAGCATTGCTAATTACACATTTTAAGGAAATGTATCCCACTCCTGTCAGGGGATGCCATCAGTTGTCTTTCCTAACCCTTTTTCTACCCTCATCATATGGACGTCCTTTCGCAGTCAGTGTAGAGACATAGGCAGAAATATTCTGCAGTCTTTTTTATAGGTCCATTCAGGATTAAATTTATTATGTCCTCACCTCTAGTAAGAGGTTTTGTCCATATCTCTCAAAAGCAGCAAATGGACACTCACTCAAGTACAGTTGTCAATGCTGTAGGTGTTTGCATGTACTGAGATAAATCCAATTGTTAATGATATTTATTCCCAAACTTGACAAAATAGGATCTGGGCAGAACTAAGACTCTGCAAGTATTTATAATAAAACTTTATGACATTTCAACTAATTTTTCATAGTGTGCGTTAAAACTTGTATTTTATTAGATAAAAATATATCTTTTCCAGTTTATTTTCTGTCTGATCAACTAATAAATAATGCACAAAGAAAAACTCTCAACTCTTCTACTAAGAAAAAAGGGTCAAATGTGTATATAGTGAATTCCAATGCAAATTGTATGTTTTTTCACTTAATTGAATGTACTGTACATTAAACTTTTCAAACCCAGCTCTGAAAAGATGAATGTGTGTATATATATATGTATATACATACAGATGTATATCTACATATATATGATCTACTTGTATAATTTTCTTATTTGAAGAAAAATCACTTAAAACTCTGGCATGCAATGTGAAGGATTCTCAAAATAAATTCAGGTATCTGCTCCAACTAAAATCAGTGGGAGTCAAATATTTACAAGATTTTTAAAATTTTACCAGATCTGTCTGATTCCATCAATTCTTCAAAAGGCGCAGAGTTTGTAAAGTACTGCTGATTTATCTGGAGAAAAGGTGGTGCCTTGTCCCATATACAAATAGATAACATTCTTACCTTCAAATCTTATTTTCCACTTCTTTCTTCATAATTGTTCCATTTATCTATTTTGGGAATGTCTCATAATATCCATTCAGAACCCAGCACAGGGAAGATGTTTTCCCTTTGATTTACTGTATCTTCACACTAAAAGTATAATATATTTGACATGCTCTTTGTGTAATTGCTCTCTATAATGAAATGTTGCAGTAGAAAAGTCCCTGTTCATTAGCAGAAAATGTTACAAACACACACACACATGCACATACATACACACACCTCATTTAAGTGTATTAGCAGTGAAGTTAAATCAAGTAAATGTCTGCAAAATGTACAGAATTCAGGCCAAAACAAAGGTGTGTGCTTTTTGAAATTATGTAGCTTTTAAACCATCTCCTGGGCATTGTTCTCATGAATACAGTTCTGAAGAAATACATATAAGTCACATCTTTCATGAAAACAATTGCTTTTTATTGCTTCTGCCTTAAATATAATAAAGAAAGAACTAGAATATATTGAAAAGAAGAAGTCACATAATAAGAAAAACAATTTGCAGTATTTCTAGACTTGATTTTGTTTTTATTTTCAGAATGGACAATAACAGTTAAAAGAATTCTTCATGACATGTATGAATGTAATAAATATTGACAAGTTGAGTTTTAAACTAGCAGAATGATCCATAGAGAAAATTTAAATTGTTTTTGCATGAGCATTATTTAAGAAATTATTTTTAAAATCTATTGAAACCGACTCAGCCGTAGCTTCAGCATTGTTAGTGTCAAGTTTGCTTTAAATCAGTCCCAGAATGGAAGCATTACATGCAAGGATTTTCCAATTATGGGCTGTTTAAATTTCAGTCCAAGAATTGCCACATGACCTTCGTCTGCCGTATTACAGTCTTGGATATTACTGCTCATAAGTAGTTTAAAAGTTAGGAAAACTTACTTTTTTTCTACCATTTTTATTTTACAGGTACGTGAAAACTCCCTTTCCAAAACCTTTGGAGTTGATCTTGATTAAGTACAAAGTCACTGGCAAGATTGAAGCAGTTGCTTGACATGCCCTTGTTCTTCTTTGCTCCTTAGCAGGACTGCCACATCCCAATCTACCTGCAATTCTCAATATTATCACCCTTTGCACAACTACCAGAACTGCAATTCTCTAATAATTAACATAGCTGAGGCACAGCTGTTTGGCTGGTTGCTAAATAAAGCAAAGACAGCAGAAATCAGAGACAAAAAAGGCTGGCCTCAAGGTTAAGAGTGGTTTTGACAAAAAAAAAGAAGACTCCCTATATTGAAGGACATTGTAATTTTTTTAATCTTATGCAGTATTTTGTCCTTCACATTAATTTCATTTCTGCCTTACCTCCATTTGTCTTTGGGAAATTTCTTCAAACAGGCTCTCTATTACAGGACAGAAATTGTTTCATTGGCACATAACATACAGAATATCCATCATTGCATGCATTCAAATTATTTTCTTCTGCAGTGATGATATGTCATGGTTCCCCCTAATAATTTTACATCTGTAGAGAAAGAGCTTAATAAACTCATCAAGACACTAAGGTAGAATTGCTCATGGCCCTCTTTGTTGCTCTGCAAGAAAGATTAGAGCACACTGATTTCTGTCAGCACACTTTGTTCAATCCACCAGTTCCTTCAATACGTTAATTATGTCCCGTGACAAAGTATCACAGGGTATGGACCTGTGTGAGGGCCACTGTCCCGGGGCTCTTCAGGGAACTTCTCCTGCATCACTGCAAACAGCCTCACAGAAATATTAATCAACACCTTATTAAGACAGAAAAAAAAGGAGCTGTAATGTTCTCAAACCCTTTGTCCAAAAACTCGGGTGGAGTAAGAAATGTTTTTGGCAAAAACATTTGTAACTGGTGATGATCTCTGAATCAGAGGAGTGATTTAATGTAGTACAGATGTTCTAGTTCAAACACACCTCCTTAAAACTGATACATGTACTCCCCCAGAACTTTTTTTTTAAAATCTCCTACCACTGATATATAAATGAGACACGAAAATTAGGCTGTTGCAATAGTGTCATAATTTTAGTCACAGTTTTCTACTTCTAGGATTCAAAGTAACTCACATGATGTCGTGAAATTATTTCATAATTTTGGTTCAAATATTTTCAGAGTGAGCTCTTCTGCTATCTCAACATCAGTAAAGGCAAAACAGTTTAATGATCTATAGCTTTTTTAATATATTCTACTGAATATCATTTAAAGTTTTCAGTAATAGTGAAGAACATAAATGTTGGGCCATTTTTGCAATAACTAAGTAGGCTGAAAGTAATTTTGTTACTGCTATTACAATTAATTATCCATATCTCTTCATATTTCCACCAACGCCACCCAGTATTGTTCCCATTATGTTTCTATCACTTTCTGTCTGACACTGAAAGCTCTCCATTAGATAATAAGAAGAATAGTATTTTCTTTGTTACTTAATATTCTATCCTATCTCTGTGAAAAAATATTTATGGGGAAATATAAAAAAATGTTCTGTAAAAATAAGTAATATAACATTGACCCTTTCCTGGATTTTCAGGGGTTTCTGTTCATTTTTAATTGGAATAACATATTATGATTTTTACTAAGTGCAAAAAATCATCATTCAGACGTTCTTCAGAACAAAACAAAATGCACACTTGAAAAAGAGGTTAGGTGGGTATAAATTAAAACAGGAATGGTAAAAGAATTAAAATGCATAACTTGTTTAGGAATATAAATTCTAAAGAATTGCCTGAATTAATCAAAATAAATATCATAATTAATGAAAACCAGCAACCAAACAAAACCCCAGAAGAGTGTAGGAAAGGATATAATGCAAATTAACACCAGGAAAACCCAAAGGGGAAATGTGCTCTCTATAACAAAATTTCCATTCTCCTTTTGTTGATAGTGACCATGAAAAATCCAACTTCCCTAGGAAATGGATTGCTATCTCATTAAGAGCAAGAAAATATTTTGAATTACTATGATTGTTTTTTGGATCTCACAAAAACTAGGAAGCACTCAAATGCTAATTAGAGATTTTGGTGATCTAAACATATTGAAAGGAAAAGTAATACACATTTCTTGCATGTCAGTATCCATTTCTAACATCTATGATACCATCACCTGAGGTAGGTGATGTGAGTTGTTCTTTCCCCAATACTGTAACCCTGTTGTAGGAGACCCTGTGCCTTAGTATAAATTACAGGAGGATCTTCTCAATGATTTTTTTGGGTAAGATCTTGGTGGGGAAAACCTGCCTGTATCTCCCCAGGTCTTCCTGGTCTTCCTTTTTTCCCTTTGCAAAAATGAGGATAAGCTCAGAGGAAACACTGCTGTGAGAGAGTCATTATTTCAAAACCTCAGGTAGTATGACCTGATAAGGTAGAAAATGGAACAACCCAATAGGCACAAAAGAAAAAGAAAAGAAAGAAAAGATTAAACACTGAGGAGCAAAAACATGACAAAGTTCTTTAGGAAGAAAAGCAGTAATTAGACAAGGAATATGGACTGAATAAAGAAGTGTGGGCAGTTAACAACTGAAAAGATGAAAAAACTGGGATTTGCAAACAGGTGCAGAAAACTGGTGGATGACAAAGAACAAAGGCTGGAATGTTTGTCTTACTTGTCTGGTTTATTTGCTGCTTCTATTCTCTGTAGCCCATGTGCTTTGCTGTCTCGTAAAATCCTCTCATGCACTTAAATAAACTGTACTTTATTGTCCTGCAAAAGACACTTGGACTGATGCTATTACTCCAAATGAAATCAATGGCAGAGCTACCATCAGCTCAATGGGAAGAAAACTTATCCCACTCCCATAAAGCAGGGTGAAAGAATTAGCACTGAGTCTGATCAATGCCTTTCCAAATCATAACTTAGTGCAACACTCAATAAGTCTCCTGACTTGAGCAGGTTGCTAAGTGCAGGTTCTTTTTCATTCACAGGAGCAATACCTGGGCATTTTTGTAGCCTCTTACCCACACAAGGACTTAGCAGTATACATTTTTATTCCCTTTATTACCTTACAGAGTAACTTATTTTCAGCTGAAGAGAGGCATTTTTCACCACTAAAAATATCCTGAGAAAATACATTGAAAATAGCTTGATCTTCATATAGGAAGTACTGCTGTGTCAACAAGACAAGATTTTTCAATGAAGAGAATTCCAAATGAATCTTCAGGGAACTTGCTGAACAGTAGAAGAGAGGCTGACCCCATGATGTGTAGTCAAAGATAAAAATGATATTCAGTCTTAAGTAATTCCTAATATTTTACCGTCATTTTGATTTGCTACTACTCCAAAGAAAAAGCAAGGTCAATATTGAGCAGGTGATCTCAACAGCAAAAGAGATTCTTTTGAACCTTTAAAAAACTGACTTACTCCATAAAGAGAAGACACTAGAAAAAAGTTAATATTAACAGGATTTAACTGATTTTCTTATATTTATTTACTGCATGCATTGCTATGTACCAAATACAGTGTGTAGATAGCCATTTGTTTGGCTAGAATTCCAAATAAATGAATATTTATTTTATTTGAAATATTTCTTGAATAATTGAATTCTTTGTGAACGTCAGAACAAAAATATATAGAATATGCTCTACATGACAACAGTGAGGAAAATGGGTTCCTTTAGTCCCGAAAATATATTTGTTCATCCATCCATTGTTGCACCTCAAATTCAAGGGTAGCTCTATGGTTCAGAAGTGAGTAGTACGTGGAATGAATGCTGCTTGTTCCTTTCTTTTTCCATTTCTGTGGTTATTTCACAATTTCAAAATGTTAGTAAGTGGCACATAAATTTGGGAGTGAAGTTGTGTAGAGTACTATTTTTCTTACATTTCTGAGCTCTCAGAAGTTCCTTCCACTTCCATTTCATCTCCCTTTTTACTACCCTCCTTTGCAAATAATTAGGCATCCAAGAAAATTCATCTTTGTTTGAAAAGATATTTAATAATCTGTTTGGAAACAAAGAAATGGCAGACTGAACTTGTTAACATGGCTCCACTCATGAGGTTTTTTCTTGCACTTTAATTTACACACCTGTATTTTTTAGCTATCATCCGTATAGAAACTCACACTCCTGTCTGCAGACACACACATATACAAAGCATGCCAAAACATTTGGGAAATATATTTCTAGAGTTTCAAACCCCAGAATTCCTATTTGTTTAATGAGATACTTTAAATAGAGTAATTGGATCGTTTAGTACTTAGTGTTAGTATTTATATGTGTATAAGCATGCTAAGCTGTCATAGGAGCATCAATGTAAATCTACATTGAGCTTCCAACTGGTACAGGATCTCTCCAGCATTATTAAAATATGTATTCATAAAAATGCTGGAAAACTGTGAGTTTCAGAGACCAACACCTTTTTTCCCACCTGCAGATGATAGACAGAAATATAGTACTCCTACAAGATTCAGTAATATTCTTCTATTTTCCTTTTGGGACAATGTACAACTTTTTTAAAAGTCCAACATAATACAAATTCAATCTGGTAAAAATACTGACTTTTCCACCTGAAGATTTCAAATCAGGAGGTCTGTTAAGCTTTCTTTTTATCAATAAATTTTTAACAGCTGTTCACTATAGTAACTAATATAAAAAATTTGTACAGAAGTTAATTCCACTGTTCAAGTAGTCCAGAAGAAGTCAGGTTGATAGGCTTATATAAGTTAACAGCTTATGTAAAAGTGAAGTTTATCTTAAAACTGCAATATCATCTCTTTGCATTAGCATTACCTTGTCAAAAACCAGTAAATCTGTATATGTATTACTTTGTAAAAACAGTATAGAGTTACAGATTTTATATTTTCTTCTTTTAACCAGTTTTATACTGACTTCAGAGCCTGCAAGCTTATGTGTTTGGCTTTACTGGAGTTGCTTCTGAATTGCATGCATCTCAAGTAGCAATAAAAATCAATCTTGTGCTCTCAGAAGAGGTTAAGAATTACTGGGAGACTAAACTGAGATTTATTGTCCATCATTAGAGCCCTGTGTCCAGACTCACAAAAAAGACTATCTGAAGTTTACCCACATGCCTTCCCACTTTGTGACTTTCTGCTGATTAGATTATCCAGCTTTATCACACTTCCACAGCGGCATCACCGAGATCCAAGGACAGCAGAGGTGGACCCAAGATATCAGTCAGATCTCTCCTCACACCCCTTCATCCCTAAGTGTCCTGCTGTAATCAAACCCTGAGACACTGCAGAGCAATTCCAGCTTCAGGCTTTGCCCAGAGCACTAACGAGGCAGCTTTCATGAGAGAAAAAGGACACAGATTGTTCTCTCAGGCAGGTGGGTGTGGGTCACCAGGCTGCAGGACTTGGTCTCTTTAGACCTGGCTCCACCCTGAATAAACTCAGCAGCTTGAAACACACCAATGTGGAGCTTTCTTTATTTCCTTTTCCTGCCTGAAGAGCTCTTTTGCATGGAAATTCCAGTGTTGGGAATTCCAGAGCAGAGGAAAATATTCAGTGGATTTATTTACATGTCAGTACCCCCCCACCCCCAAAATACCTCCCCAGCTCACAGATTCTTCAGAGCAGCAGTGGTGTGTCTGATCTCGAAACAATAAAAAGTTACAGTATTTTTCTCTTTTTATAGGAGATGATTCATCATAGCTGTCCAATTGTTTTTTCAGCTAGAACTGAAATTCATTATGGTTGGGTTTGGGTTTTTTTGGCTCACATCCCTTTTTAAGGGGACATCAATATATTGAATACTTAAACACTGAAGAACATTGATGTATTCAGTCCTTTTTATCTTTGTTCTACCAATATAGGTGGCTGACCAATTCCATGTAGTCTGAAAAGGCCCCGTTGTGCTCTCAGTGTCCAAAAATATTATGAAAGAAAGGATGGAAATGTTACAATTATAAAAAAAATCATTGTGGAAACAGTAATTCCTTTCTGTTCCTAAGGTAAAAGAGGAGCCATGACAGGATGGAGAGGAGAGACCTGGAGCTCATAGCTTTTGGCTAAGCCAACCCAAGTTAGGTCTCTTGTGCAAATAGGCGAAAATAAAAATTATTCTCAGAAATGTTGCTCAGCACTAACACAAAACCTGGGCAAAAAATGGAAGTAGGGGTGACTCGGTTTGTATTCTCAAATAGCTCATCAGATTCAGGCAGACACAAAGAATAGTCTGAACAAAATATTCAATTTTTATCAAGAAACCAAAATTCTACTTTGGATTCAATAGCATCAGATTTTTTACCTTGATTCAGACACCTGGGAAACTTCTTACTCTGAGCTTCTGATTCCATTAGAAGGCAATGGAATCTATATGTTGTCTTATTTTATTTCAGAAAGGAAAACATGGAAATATGATTTATGACAAATGAAATTTCATATTTAAAACTACTGCATAACTACTCTCTTACAATGGGGTAGGGAACATTACAGCAGCTGAGCACTATGGAAGGACCATACATAACTAAGATGACAAATTATAAATCTCCAGTGTTGGGGGTGGGGGGAGGGGGGTGTCGGTTTTGTTTCTAGTTTTGATCTTGTGGGGCTTTTTGTTGGTTTTTTGTTTGGTTTTTCTAATTGGGACACTACTGAGGATTGTTTTCAAAAACAGTTTTGGAAAAAAGTATAAATGAGTAGGTATTACAAAGGATTGTTGTCTTCAGGTGGCATTAAAAATGTCATTGCCCTTTGTTATAAATGATAAGTCGAA
>VXBN01014480.1:60110-76557 GCA_013397395.1 Sinosuthora webbiana | reverse complement strand
CGGCTCCGGCGCTGCTCGGCCATGCGGGCGGGCTGAGCGGCGCCTCCGCCGCCTGTCCCGGGCAAGGATGGCTTCCAATTTCAACGACATCGTGAAGCAGGGCTACGTGCGCATCCGCAGCCGGCGGC
The DNA here is from genome assembly GCA_013397395.1 of Sinosuthora webbiana. Classification (NCBI taxonomy): domain Eukaryota; kingdom Metazoa; phylum Chordata; class Aves; order Passeriformes; family Sylviidae; genus Sinosuthora; species Sinosuthora webbiana. Next base: position 76,429 of record VXBN01014480.1, on the reverse strand, counting down.
TGGGGGTGAGTGAAAACGCAAAGCTGGGCATTTTGCTATTTAATTTCCCACCCCCCCCCGCCACTCCTTTGTCTTCTTTTCTCAAACGGAGCTCGGTGGAAACAAAAGGATGGGGAGACAGGAATGAAGGCACCTGTATATATATATTACATATAGGTGTGTGTATATATTTAATTTCTCCTCTCCCTCCCGTCGGGAGCCGGGGATGCTGCGCTGCCTCCACCTCCGGTCCCTGCCCTTGGCTCCGAGCGCTGCTCCGGGCGGGACCAGCGGCTGCCGGGGGCTGTGCCCCGGGGCTGGGGGTCCGGGGGGCTCCGGGCAGGGCTGAGCTGAGCTCTCAGAGCCGCTCCGGAGCCGCTCCGGAGCCGCGGGTGCTGCTGCCGGGCAGGCTTTGGGGTCCTGCGTGGGACAGGTGAAGCCTTGCGGTGTCGCCGGGGCTTTTGGGGTCGCCGGAGTTGAGCGGAATGAGAATCCACGCGGCCCCCTTTAGCCGCTGGTTTATTACGAAGGTTATTTTCGGGTTGTTTTGCTGCCCTGGCGCGTTCCCGGTTCCGGCTGTGGGCGCTGGATGTGCCGGGAGTGGCAGGGCAGTTCCCGCAGTACCTGGGCTGGAATGAGCTCTGAAATTCCAGGGCTGTGCCTCCAGTGGGATGGGACTGGAGAGCTCCGCGTCCCTGAGTGAGCCCGGCTCAGCGGGGATGCCCCCGGAGGGAGGCTTTGTGTAAATAAAACCTTTGCATTGGTGTGTCTGCCCCTCGGGACTGGAAAGGAACCGATTGTTTGTGTTTATTAAGAACCGATGGGTTGGCAATTCCGAATTTGTTCGTTTCGGGGGAGTGTCTGTGGTCCTCTGAAAGCTTTTGCTGCCTCCCTGCAATTACAGTTCCCTTCTCTTGCTGCGCCCATGGGCAATGACTTCTCCACAGTTTTGGGAACTTGAGCCTCCCTGGCTGCTTTGGGAACAGGGGAACATTGAAAAGCCTTCCACCAGGCTGGATTTCTCATCCCTGCACTCGCAGGCACCAGTTCATCGTGTAAAACCAGGAGATTCTGTGACATTTTGAGGGGATGTCACCCGGAGAGCACTTGTAGTAAATTTGGCACAATTGTGTCGTGATTCAGTCTGATTACTGAACATATATATCAACGTTCCGTTTGCTCTGGCATAAAGGATGAGTAAGATTAAACCGTGATACGTTTTCCCATGCTGTAAGAGTGAAGCTCAATGAATGAGGTTTATCCAACTCCACAATAGTTGTAAACGCTGTCAGAGCTGGTGCCTCACCTTTTTTAAAGCTTTCCAGGCCACTCTGAGGGTGCTGCCGGTGAGGAAATGTTGGGTGCCCTCTGAGGAGATGTGCATGTGACAGCTGAGTGCAAAAATAGAGAAACGGAGAATGACACCGAGCCCGTGGAAATGGAACAAATGTGAGACGTCTCCTTGGGAAAGACAGTTTGGGTTTTGTTCCAGTTCCAAAGGTTTGTGTCGTTGTCAGGGGCTGCGAAGTGCAGAAGGGGTGATGCAAAAAAAAAAAATAAAAGCGCTTTTGAGAAGGAGCCCAAGCTGGGTCCCAGAAAGGTGCCATGGCTGAGGACAAGCCCCGAGGTGCCCCCAGCTCTGATTTTTCTGTCCTGGCAGCCTTCTCCAGCTGTGGAGGGACCCTGGGAGGTGCTTTGGGTTCAGTGCTGCAGCTGTGACCTGGTCAAACCCTGCTCCATTCCTTGGGAACGCCCAGCCTGACCAGCAGCAAAGCTTTTCTCTCCTGGTCCTTTCCAGCTTGGGAGGTCTTGGCCCACGACTCGAGAGCAGATGTGGCTGCAGATTCCTCCTGTGGCATTTTCTGTGAGCTGCTTACAGCCCCGAGCCCTGAATTGCAGCAGAAATGGGTAATTATGGTCAGTCTGAGCTCTCCAGAGGCAGGGCTGGAGCGTGTCCCTGCTCCTTGGGGCACCTTCCTGCCGGCTGCAGGTGTGATGTGACACCCAGAGCTGGAGCTGGCTGAGCTCCCTGCTGGAGCAGGAGCCTGAATTCAGTCTCACTCCGTGGCTGGTGTAAGCTTGGCTCTTTCAGAGGATGAAGGATTTGTGCCAGCGGGTTGTCTTTGTGCTGGGGAGGGCCGTGGGACACTCAGGAGCTGCAGGTGGGAAGAGAAAAAAAAAATACTTCAGAGTATAAAGCAGTAACTTTCAGACAACTTTCCCGTGCTGTGAACACCTCAGGAACGGCTGCTCCAGCCCCGTGTGGGATTGCAGTTTGATTGAGAGGGCTCTCAGCACTCCCTGTGTGGCAGGATGTGAGTGGGAGTCGCTGAGATCCATTGCCATATTCCGCTGGCACAGCTGTAATCAGAGCATTGTCTCCCCAGGCTGAATGCAGCTCCCGCCTTTGACTCTCATGTCATCACTGTGGTAATTCCATCTCCAAGGGAACTGGGAGCAGAGCTCGGAGCCACAAATTACCTCAAGAATTGACTTTCCTGAGTGACTGGGGTGCAGGTGCCACGTTTGGAGTGAGAGGGGCGCAGAGAAGCAGCTTGCTCAAAGCCCAAACCTCCTTCAAAAGCAACGTGACACTCCTGGCAGGCCCCGCTTTGTCATTCCAGGATTGAATTTGGGCTAATTAGTTTTTGCACCCGGACTCTTCCTGCGCGCTGGAAACGTGCGGCTTTAATTGAATATTATTTAATAGAATAGTTCCCATAGCAACATTTGTATCCCGCGTGTGTCTTCTGCAGAGCCAAATGGATTCAGGAGAACGCTCGCTCCTCCCGACTCTTCCCGTCCTTGTAGGGGAGGAAAAGGATTCCCTCCGCCAGTGCTGTGGGGCTGGCGTGTCATTAGCAGTGACAGGCTGCAGAACTGCTGACAGGGCACGGGTACAACCTCCTAGAGTTCCTGAAACCAGGAAAAAAAAAAAAAAATCAGCTTTGCTTTGGGAGGAGGGATTCTGCCCCAGACCACCAGGAGGACGCTCAGTGCTTTCATCAGCCACCTCCCACAGATGGAGGGATTTGTGTCTGTGGGTGAAGCAGGGCTGTTGCTTTATGGCCCATCTCTGTCTGAAAAGTCGTTTTTGTGCTCCTGAGTTTCAAATCGTGCCTCGTTCTGTGGTACAGGTGTGACCTTCCTGAGGGGAAATGCATGGTGGAGATGTTTCCCTGATGGAAAAGCCTGTTCTTGTCTTGCCGTTTTTGGGGTGGGTGCATGTGAACACACCTGAGCTTTCTTTTTGGGTTGGGCTGGCTCAATTAAAAAAAAACAACAAAACACAATTAAAATGAAAACAGGAGCAAACCTTTGGAGTGGAGGGGTTTGTAGCACTGGTGAGCACGAAGAGCTGTGCAAGGGAAAAGGCAGCTGAGGCTTTGTGGAGGGTGGGAGGCTCCCAGAGGTGTGGGAGCTGTTCCAGTCTGTCCTGGTTTGGAAGGACAGGTGTCTGCCAGGGAAAAGCCAGAGCTTCCCTTGGAATGGAGAATGTAAAACCCCTCCCTCCGAATTATTGTAATTTTGCAATTAAGGGGCTTTCAGGCAAAGATATGGAAACAGGAATAACAGTTCTTTACTAGGAATATTAAAAATACAAATGTAGTAGTAGAAAAACCCCCAAAAAACAAAAAACAAGCAGGGTTGTTTGACCCTGTCAGTCAGGGTGTTGGTGTCAGCCCAGTCCAGCCCTCCTGCAGTGCCAGCTGTGGTTCTGTGGGAGCAGAGATGATCCTGGAGAAGGGCCCAGTGGTGCTGAGATGGGTCCGGTCTTCCTCTGGGAATCCAGTGCACACAGGCTGTGCTGCTGTTCTGAATGCCAGCTGTGATCCAGGTGGGAATGCTGGGCTCCTCCCCCTGGGTGGAGCCTCTCCCCATGGGATGATGGGATTGGCTCCTCCCCCTGGGTGGAGCCTCTCCCCGTGGGATGATGGGATTGTATCAGCCCTGCAGTGAGCCTGGATGGCCCATGGACAGCAGATACCCCCTGGAGGGAGGACGGGTCCTGGAAGGGATAAAGAACACGGCCCCACCTGGTTTAACAGCTGGGCCATGGACAGAACACACCTGCCCCCTCCCCTGTGGAGTTATGGGATAGAGAAAAACACCTCTGCAACCCTTTCAACAGATGGGAATAAAATACATCTTGCATTTGCAAACCACAGCCTCACACTCGGGTCTCACTCCCTGCTGAGGCTGAGCTTCCCCTTCCTGCACCCGCTCCTGAGCTCCTGTGGGAGATGTCCCCGCTGGGACTGCAGCAGTGGAATTGTTCCCTCTTTAGTGTGACCCTCCTCGAGGACAGAAACGGGATCTGTGTGGGTCGGGTTTCTGTGCCTGCTGGGCCTGGCTGGCCCAAAACATCTTCATTGCATCAGGGGGAAGGAATGTGGGGTCAGGGGTGTCACACACTGGGTCGGGGCACTCCTGGCCAGCCCCTGGGAGGGATCTCTAGGAATTCTGCTTGTGACAGGAGGGAGCTGAAGCTGCCACACCTTTGCAGCCAGCTGTTTGCTCCTAGGAAATGCTGGAGCGGTGTCAGCAGCGCTCAAATATTTCTGGATTGATTAAAAAAACTCCGTGAAAAAAAAACCAAAAAAACAGTCCTTCGTTTTCTGGGTTGCCTGCTTTGCTTTGATGAGTGATTTGCTGGCACTATTAACCTTTCACCTAAAAGGAGGAGGACGTAAAGCCTTGCTGTGTTTGTCTGAGGGTTGGGTGAGGAGTTCCCGGCTGCACAGCGGCCACGAGCGAGGCTGAACTGGGGAAATCCAGCAGCTTTGTCCTGTGGGCTGTTCCTCAGGGAGCAGAGCATCAGTTGCTGGCTGAACACCCTCATTCCAGGTGGGAAAACTTCTTAGAAACTGGGAGAAACTCCTGCACAAAGCTCAGGGCTTGTCCACCTCGCCAGGAACGTTTTGATCGCGGAGAGCTGCGGAGAGATCGGCGCTCTCAGGGTTTTGCTGTGCTGGGTTTTAATTAAACTGAGCCCTGTGGCAGCTCCATTGAGGAGACTGGTGCTGCACGTTGCCAGTGACATGTTCTTTGACAAGTTCTGCACAGCTCTGCTGCTGCGAAACCCTGTGGGAGGAGAGGTGGGGTGGGGGAGAGACAATCTGCGGGACTGGAACCATATGGTGGGAGAGGTTTGGTGCCTGGATACATGTGCCAGCAAGTTAATGTGGGGATCTGAGAGCCTGAGCTGTGAAAACGGGGAAGAAGGATGATGTAAGGCTGGGGGAAGGGGGAGAAGGAGAAGGGAAAAGTTGTCTGCATCTCCGTTTGAAGCAGCTTTATTAATAAAACTCCGTTCACCTATGCGGCTCCTTTCGGTCTGGAAGTTGGAGCTGGGGAAAAACTGAGCAGATTTCTCAGGCGCCGACTTCAACCTGCAGGATATTAACCCACTGGAAAATTGAGAGCTCTGGCGAGCTGCTAGATAAGGTGTCAGAATATATTCACAGATATTAAACATTTCTTATTGCTTGGAGCTCGTCAGTGGCGGCAGGGATGGGATCCAGAGCATTCCTGGGGGGAGTTGGGGCGTCTTCCCTGAGCTGATGAGGGGAGGGAGCCCAAAAAATGCTAGGCAGGCTTCGAGCAGCTCCCTCTGGGCACTGGGGCAAGAGCCCTGTGGGGTTTGTGTGGCACAGGGGTGAGAGTCCAGGTCAATCTTTGTAGGGTCAGTGTCTTTATGGGGTCAGTCTTTATGGGGTCAGTGTCTTTATGGGGTCAGTGTCTTTATGGGGTCAGCCCTGGCACTGGGGTTGGAGAAGGGTTTGCCATCTGGGTGCTGTCACCTGGTGTCACCCCTGGTTTGGGGGATCGGGGTGCTCAGCCTGGCTCTGGAGGAGGGAAAAGGAAGTTTTGCAGCTCCCATGGGGGAATTGCATTTTGTTTCTTTTAGTGTTTGACTTGTGGGAACAGCATGGAGAGATAAGGATCTTGATTTGTCCCCAAAGAACCCCACCAAAACCCAAAGAGGACAAAGCTCAGAACTGTTTTTATTTTGTTCCTGGGGTGTTTTTTTTATTCCTGTTTTTCCCCCAAAAGATCCTACAGATCATGGTTTGCAGTCTGCAGCTCTTGTTTTGATGCTGGCCCATTTCAGGAGGAGGAATGGCTTTTTTTGTGCTTTCCAGCCTGTTTTCAGACAAATTACCTTCTGTGTTCTCCTTTGGAAGATGGGCTTGGTTTGTGAAGTAAAACAATTCCAAATGTTTTCATGGACTCAACTGACTCCTAAACAAGTGCCTCTTGCCCATTTGCTATCTTATTCTAAAGGCGTTTTATTGTGACAAGTTTAAAGCAGATCTGACCCTTTTCCCTTTATCCCCAACACTTCCCTGCCCTGATCCTGGCTCTCTCTTCCCTCTTTGCTCTTCCTTTGGTAGAAAAATCTGGGATTTCCGGAGGTGACAGCACCAGCCCTGCAAGGCTGTGCCAGGGATGATGGTACAGGCAGGGAAAGAGAAATGAAACCGAATTATGAACGGGTGAAATCGACTCTTGGGTGGTTCTGATGCCTTTTCACCATCGGTTCCTTTCCCAGCGCGAAATCCTCCCGTGGTGTGAGCGGGCATCGCCCCGGAGCGAGATCAGCGATAAATAACATTTCCCAGCGCCCCTGGAAACACTTGAAAGAAAGTAACAGATGCAAGGGCTGCTCCCCAGACTGACGTCTTAATTTGGGCCTGACATCTTAATTTGGTGTTTGCGGAGCTGCAGGAATGCCGTGGAAGATGATGGACCGTTCCATTATCTTTTTGTCTGACTTCATCAAGTGCTGTCAGAAACGCCAGTGAGAGTTCAGGCTGTGGAAATGAATATTGGTGGGGTTTCATTTTTTTTTTGTTTTACTGGTAATAATGTCGCTTGTTCCAATTCAGAAGATCAATGAGGTAAAATGAGAGGTGTTCCCCCTCAGTAATGTCGGTGTAGGAGGTTAAATTGTCCCTTTACTTGCCGAGTGGTGTTTGTCTGGGGGACCATCCATGAATTCCCTGTGTTTGGCAAAGGAAAATTCCCTGTGGTGTCCCCGGGAAGGTGAGGGGGGATGTTTGCTGAGGTTTTGAATTAACTCATCCCACTGAGGGGCAGATTCCTGGCACTGGTGCTGAAACACGAGTGGCTATTCCCTGTTCAGTGGAGCAGTGGAAAGCTCTTACAGACATTTTTAGTGCAGCGTCCTCGAGTTTGGATCTTCCTAAATGTGGGTGAACTCCTGAATTCTTTAATTGCACAGCTGGGACGTGAGACATTCATGCCAGCTGGGTTTGTCCATTTGAACTGACGTGGAGAGCAGCCTGGAAAAGGGCAGGAGGACTGCAGGAGCTGCTGGAAAAGGGAATTCTACCAGGGAAATATTGGCTCTGGAACCCTCGTTTCATTCAGAGTTTCTTTAAGTCAGGATTGGTCCATTCCCCTAACTCAAAAGAAAAAAAAACAAAACAAAACAAAAAACAAATGAAAAGGAGCTTTGTGGCCTGAGGGGCCCAGAGCTGGACAAAGCACTCCAGATGTGCCTGCCAGGCTGGGCAGAGGGACAGGATCACTCCAGATGTGCTGAGCAGAGGGACAGGATCACTCCAGATGTGCCAATCAGAGGAACAGGATCCCTCCAGATGTGCTGGGCAGAGGGGTAGGATCACTCCAGATGTGCTGGGGGAGCAGGATCACTCCAGATGTGCCGGTCAGAGGGGCAGGATCATTCCAGATGTGCCAATCAGAGGGACAGGATCATTCCAGATGTGCGGGTCAGAGGGGCAGGACCTCTTGGCATGGCTTTGTCCTTCTACAAGCACAGCAAAATTCTAGATCCCGTCCCCTCCCCGATTCCCTTTGAGCTGAAAATGATTTCAGGGCTCATTTCCCACCTTTGGACTGTGAAGTGACAAATTAAAGCAGGTTTGTTTTTTCTTTCCTTAAATAGAAGAACGAAGACCCAAAGCCTGGCTGGCTGCCTGTGTAAACAGCTCCGTGCTGGAAGGACCTTGGACCTGGAATTCCAGCCCAACCAAAGTCCAACAAAACACTCCCCAATGATTTTCCATCTGCACCCTTCAGGGTGTGAGCCTTGGGCAAAGGGGCAGCACTTTTTTCCAGTTAAAAGACAAAAAAAAGAGTCGAATTTCAGAAGAGACTGAGGAATTTCTCGAGCACTGTGCTGTGCCTTCACTGCTTTATCTCTTTCTGGAGGTTACCGGAGTGACAAAAGGCAAATTCCTGCCAATATCCCAGAGGTCCTGCAAGGCATCCCAAGCTCCAAGCTGCAGGAGGGAACTTGCAGCTCCTGCTTTGAAAAAAAAAAAAAAAAAGGCAAAATTTGTGTTTATTTGACAGCAGTTTATTTTCAGTTTATTTTTATTTGTCCCCGCAAATGCAGCTCGTTGAGATTCTTTGGTTCGGGGCAAAGTGCAGAAAAACACAGCGGAGGAACAAACCAGGGCAGCTTCCCCTGAAGGTTCACTTGTGCTCAGAGAAGACTTTGTGCTGCTGTTTGTGACCTCTGGGCCCCTCTGGAACGACAAACAGGGCTGGGATCGTTTGTCTCAGCAGTAAAATCTCTCTGCTTTCCTGCAGGGTGGTGGAAGCCACTTATTTTAGTTTTTAAATCAGCCATTTGAACAACCCCCCTGCCTCAAGATCTGAAAAATAACCATCCCCCCTCCAATTTCTCAATATTTGGCCCTTTTCAGATTTCTTTAAAAATTTTTTAGATTGGTTCCTGAACAAAAATCATGAGGTTTGGGGCAAAGCAATGCAGATTTTAACTTCTAAATTGAAATATTTTGTTTCATATCCTGTGCAGCCTGGCCATGACCTAAATGCTCCTGCAGCCAGGTGAGCGTGAGGGTCCGTGTGTGAGATGGGAAAAATTATAAATCTGGGAGAAACACCTAAAAACTGGTGGAAAAAAAAGCACAGCCAGTCAGTTAACAACCTTTTTTGGGTTCAGCAAGGCAGCTACAGCCACTTTTCACGGACATAAAGACTTTTTTGGCCCCTCGGGGCTCAGAGGATGGAGTTGTTGGGGCAGGGAGATGTTGTGATCACTGGGTCTGTGCTGTGAACGACTCGCTGACGGCCTGCCTGATTATTTTTTGTTGTTTTTGTTGTTTTGCTTTTGAAATCACACCGATTTCGGCGGCGGTTTGGATTTGTTTTGGAGCTGCCAGGTGTTAGTTCGGGATCGCTGGGGGAGTGTGGGCTGTGAGCAGTTGGCAGGGCTGGGGATGCTCTGCAGGCTGAGCTCAGCTCAGAGCTCCCGGGAGGATTGCAGGGAATGCTGGCAGGGGCTGGAGAGCGGGAAAAATGGCTTTAAAACCAGAGTTTGCCCCAAATGACCCGGATTTAAATTCAGGGAGGAAAGTGAGGGTGGCCCTGGGTTGTACAGGTTAAATAATTTGCTTTTTTTTTCATTGTCGGTGATTCAGTTCTGCTCCTTTGTGTTCACAACACACACAGAGGGTCACCCCAGAATTCCTGGCTGCATCCAAAGAATTCCTGGCTGCACAGCGTGTGTAAGAACTTCCAGCTCCGTGTGAAACACTGCATTTATTTTATCATATTTATTTTATTATATTTATTTTGTTATAACTCTGCCAGTTATTGATGCAAAATCTGTTGGTTTTTCCATCGTGTCAATGCAATATGTGAGCAGCACCTCGGGTGATGGAGATGAGATCCAAGAGGGATCTAAACGAGGCTGGAATTTCTTTTCTTCTTTGATGGAATTCCCTATTTGCAGGTGTTTAACCTCTTTCTAATAAATCAGGCCCAGAAATAACTCCTGGCTGCATCCAAAGCCCTGGGGTGGAACTCCCCAGAGCCTGGGCTGGTGTTGTGCCTAAGCTCCTGAGTTGGGGTTTAACTTCTCTGGGATTTTTGGGGGTACTCAGGCCGGTGGAGATGCCGAGTTTGTCCCTTTGTGTCTCCAGATTTACCAGAGGTGCTGGCTGGTGTTCAAAAAGGCCTCGAGCAAAGGGCCCAAGAGGCTGGAGAAGTTCTCAGATGAACGAGCCGCCTACTTCAGGTGCTACCACAAGGTAAGGCAGGAGGGTTTCTCAAACTTCTACTGCCTGACGTCACACCAAGAATAAAATCTTGTCTTATAAATAATATAAATTCTGTAGTTATATTATTCCTATTTTAAAATAATACTATTTATTTAAATATTATTTAAAATATTATTTATTATTTATATCATTTATTTATTTATTTAAATTTTATTTATTGCTTAAAATAATATTATTTCTTTAATATATTATTTATGCTTTTTATATATTATAGTGTGAGCTGCACCGTGTGTGTAAGAATCTCCAGCTCTGTGTGAAACGCTGCATTTGTTTTATTATATTTATTTGATTACATTTATTTTGTTATAATTCTGCCAATCATTGATGCAAATCTGGGTGTTTTCCCATCGTGTCAATGCAATATGTGAGCAGCACCTCGGGTGATGGAGATGAGATCCAAGAGGGATCTAAATGAGGCTGGAATTTCTTTCATCCTTTGATGGAATTCCATAGGTCAGCCCCTGTTTGCAGGAGTTTCACCCACCAGCAGCCTGGATCTGCAGAGGGGAGATCTCACAAAAAGCCTCAGAGGGATTTCCAGGTTTAAGCCAAGCTTAGTCTCTGCTTAACAGTCACGTCATTTCCAGCTATTCCTTCTCCCATAAATTTAATTTCTGGATTCCCCCAGCAGCTGATTTGACAGGAATGAAGGATGACCAAAGTCCAGAGTGGATTATTGAGAACTAACACACAAATTCTGGGTGGTTTTTACCAGGACTTTGCCAGTCCTGTGGGCAGGACCTCAAAGATCCCCCAGCTCCACCTTGGGGACACCCTCCCCTGTCCCTGCTGCTCCAAGCCAGGCCTTGGACACATCCAGGGATGGCTGTGGCTGGTGAAAAGTGGGAAAAAATTTGATTTTCTGTGGTTCATTTAGATTTTGAGAACATTCCCAGGCAGAGAGGGAGCTGAGAGCGGGGATGGTGAGTGAGGCTCTTCTCTGGTTTAGTCTCTTCTCTCCAAACTGACAGGTCTCCTTTTATTTTTAACAAACCTCCCTGAGAGGGAGCTAATGAATACTAAATGGCATTTCTGGGCAAAATGTGCTCGTTTATAAAGAGCACAGGTGGATAAAAATGAGGGTTGGGGTTTTTTTTTTGTTGTTTTTTTGTTTTTTTATTTTTTTAATAAGCCTTGTAAATGTGTGAAATTTCAATGTGGTGAATGATGGAGCTTCTGAGAGGATTAAATATGAGCTGCTGAGGGGGGAAAAAAAAAGTGTTAAATATGAGCTGCTGCTCTGTATTAGGCTGTAGATGAACGTTTTTTCTGAAAATCATAGTTAATTATTGATAAAAACACCCAACAAAAATATATGACAGCGTCTTCAACACTCACTGCTTGCCACCTGCTTTTTATTGATGAAAATTTCGGTGCTGTAGTTTATGAAAATGTCGGGATTTTGGTGCTCAAGCCCCCGTGCAATCTCAGCTCCTGGTGCTGTCACTTGTGGGCAGGAGAAATTAATTCTGAAAAAAAAAAAAAAAAAAAAAAAACCCAAAAAAAACCCCCAAAACCAAACGCAGGCAGGGCCTGTGCAGGTGTCAAGTGTGCCGTGAGCTTGTGCTGATAAATCCAAGAGGCAGCAAAACCTCACCTGCTCATCCCCAGGGTTTCAGGAATTCAGCAGGATGCAGTTTTTTTTTTTATTGGAATATTGACGATTCTGCCGGCACGTCACAAAGTCAAAAGAAATAAGATTTTTTTTTCCCCTTAAAATTACCTCCTGCCTGGGCTCTGGAGTGACTCTGAAATGCTGCTGAAAAGCAGAATCGTGTCTAAAAAAGCACCTGAGGAGCCCCCACTGAGCCCATCAGCCCCGGGAGAGGCTCCATCCATCACAGAGCCCTGGAGGGTGGGAAAGGGAAGTGATGGATGGAGCTCATTTCTCACCAGCACCTGCCTCCCTCACTCAAGGGTTTCCTTCTCAGCCTTCCCCTTTTTTTTTTTTATTTTTATTTTTTTCTGGGATGGATTAAAGAGTTCTTGGATTTGTTGGTGCAGAGATTGAGGTGACACCAGTCCCTGGGGCTGAGAATTCAGCTCCTCCCTCTCCCCACGTGAATTTTGGGTCCCCGGCCCCGTCTTGGGTGGTGCTTCTGTTCTTTTGGAGAGTCCCACCTGTTTGCATTTGAACATTTGTCAATGTCCAAGACATTTGTCCTTGTCTGCAGCCCTGAGCTGGGACATCCTCACCACTGCAGGTGCAAAACAGAAATAAGCACTTTTTTTTTTTGTCTAATATGACCCTTTAAATCCTTTCTGTCCTAATCTTGCTCTATTTTTTTAAAAGTGGAAAGGTCACAGTGCAAAACAGAAATAAGCACTTTGTTTTTTATTTTTTTTTTGGTCTAATATGAACGTTTAAATCCTCTCTGACCTAATCTTGCTCTATTTTTTAAAGGTGGAAAGGTGACAGTGCCCTAAAATAAAGGTCACGTGGGAACAGTCATCTGTAGCTTGTGGAGTGAACTGGGAATTTGCATACACAAAGCAAATTGTCCCCTTAATTCCTTTGGTCCCGCGAGGGAGGGAAAATAATTAAGATCCAGGCTGCAAAACCTGCACTGAGAGCTGCTTTTCCAGGTGACTCTCTGATTTTCCCTTGTCAAACATAAATAAGCAACCACAAATGACCACATTCTTCAACGAAATAATACTGGAGGAAGGAAGAAATTCTGATTTCTTTTGGCTTCCTGACGTGCCAGAAGAACCCTGAATATTCCCATAAAAACTGAGATAATTGTGTCCTGCTGACAGGAGCACCCCGAGCCCTCGGGGGCTGCTGAGTTTTAATCCCGTTGGATTAATCTTGAAACTGCAGAAGTCACTGAAATGCTCTTTTCTGTCTGGTTGTGGAATAATCCCTTTGGAAAATTGGATTGTGGGACTTGTGATTGTTTTCCAGGCAAAACTGTATCAGTAGGAAAATGAAACGTTTCAGGTCTGAGCACTCTGCTGAGAAGGAGCTGCTGGACATTTCTGTTAATTATCACTTAGCTAATATTGCAATTAAATAATGCAGCTTAGCTGGGGGTGAGGCATCAGGGGCAGGGCTTTGAGAGAATTAAAGGAACTTTTCAGGGGGCTCTAAAACTAGATTCCACTAAAATTCCACCCAGTGGGGCTTGAGGAATGTTTGTGAGGAGGAGAGGGGAGAAAAGAGGAGGAGAGAAGGGAGAAGAAGGGAAAAGAGAAGAGAGAAAAGAGGAGAAAGGAGGAGAAAAGAGGAGAAAAGAGAAAAGAGGAGAAAGAAAAGAGCAGAGAGAAGAGAAGAGAAGAGAAGAGAAGAGAAGAGAAGAGAAGAGAAGAGAAGAGAAGAGAAGAGAAGAGAAGAGAAGAATTTGAGAATTCTGCATTTATTCAAACAACACGTGGAATGCTGAATATCATTTTTTTTTTAGGAAATTGCCTTTTTTTGGCGTGTTTTTGATGGGAATGGGAGGGATGGAAGAGTTTTGGCTGAGTGGATGTGTCAGGCTGAAGCTCTGCTTGTTCTGTCAGCTGGGAAATGACTGATTGATTAATCCCTGCTCCTGGTTCAGAACTCTCTCGCTGCACACATCTGCNAAAATTAAATATAAAATAAAAATATTTTCCAATCATTGTTTGGCAGCCCAACAACCAGAAATCTGTGTTTCTAAATCTTTAACCCTAAAACACTTTGTGATAACGATAACTGCAATTTTATTTTGGGGTTGTTTTTTTTTTTTTTTGAAGGGGACCCTTCTAACAAACCCTCAACTTCCCCTCAAAAAAAAAAAAAAAAAAAAAAAAAAAAAAAAAAGTATAAAATAACTGTTTTTTCCTCCGTGCTGAAAGCTGTGCTGGACCTGGGAGTGCTGGAACTCCAGGTGGGTGAATCCTTTCGGTTTCCATCTCCACCTGTCTCTGGTTCTGCTGCACCAGGCTGCTCTTGCTCGTGCCCCTCGTGTGAACGCTGCTCAGGCTGGAGGGAGCTTTGGTTCCACCTTTCTCCTGGCTGAAACTCCTTGAGGACGGTGTCACAGGGACGTCCTGCAGAGCCGCGAGAACTGCAGGGCGTGGCTGGAAGATGGAATTTCCATGGAATTCCCAAGGTGATTCCTGGCAAGGCATCATCTCCTCAAGAACCATCACAGAGATTCAGAGCCTGCTGATGCTGCCTCACCTTTTCCTCCCTCTTCTCCCTTCTCTCCTCCCCTTGATCCAAACCAGGAGCGAACAGATCCCTTCCCAGGCTCCTCATTAAAACCCCAAACTGTGCTTTTCCAGGTCACGGAGCTCAACAACGTGAAGAACATCTCGAGGCTGCCGAAAAGCACCAAGAAACACGCGGTGGGCATTTATTTCAGTGATGACACCTCCAGAACCTTTACCTGTGACTCAGGTGGGTGAAGTGGCCACGCTCCTTTGGAAAACCTCGGAGCGTTCGTTGTGGAGTTGTGAACCTCACGTACCTACACGCAGATTTTCTGGGCATTTGTACAGAGCTGGAGGCAGATGAGTGGTGCAAGGTGCTGCAGATGGAGTGCCTGGGAACACGAGTCAATGACATTAGCCTCGGAGAGCCTGACTTGTTGGCGTCTGGAGTAGAGAGGGAGCAGAGTGGTAGGTACAGAAATATTGACCTTTTGAACCTTTGATCGCGCTGTTTTCAAGCCTTTTAAACCGGATATTGGAAATAAAGAGGAGCAGAAATATCATTCCAAGCCTTTCTTGCTGTTTTTTGTTTGTTTTTTTTTTTTTTTTTTGGGGGGGTGTTGGTTTTGGGTCGTTTGGGGGGTTTATTTTTGGCTTTTGGTTGCTGCCTGAGATAATAAATAAGTTATCTAGAATTATTTTGGGGGTAGCACTTCCCTTTCTCAGACGGGTTAGCCGCTCTTGGAGGTGGGAACTATTTGTTGTGTGGGTTTGTTTTTTTGTTGTAAGATGTCAGAGACTGAGGCTTTGTAAAGAGAATAATAAATAACAGTAATTACATGCAGAACCTGAGCCCGTGGCTACTCCACTTTGCTGTGCAAATGAGCTCATTACCTGCACGAGCAATGGATTTATTCACACGCACAACTCCATGAGCTGTTTGCAAACACCAGGATTATGCTGGTGCCCTTCTCCTCGGGCTCTGAGCGCACACACAAATATTTGGTGCCCTTTGGGTGCAGCCTTTGACTGCCCCAAACGGAGCTGTAGGAAGGAATTCTTTGTGTGGGAACGAAATAGCTCTAAGTGGAAAATAATAGAGGTGGAAAATAGGAAATTCCTTGATTGACTTGCACATGTGCGGGGCAGGGATTTTAGACTAACCTTTTGTTTTTCTCCCAGAGAGATTCAATGTGTATTTGATGCCATCCCCTAATTTAGATGTGCATGGGGAATGTACCTTGCAGATAACATTTGAGAATATCTGTCTTTGGGACATCCACAATCCCAGAGTCAAACTCGTCTCTTGGCCGTTAAGTGCCCTCCGGCGCTACGGGCGGGACCCGGCCTGGTTCACCTTCGAGGCAGGCAGGTAGGTGGGAGGATTTGCTCCTGGACCATTTCCAAAGGGTTTCTTTCCAAGGTTTAGATGTGGGAAATTGTGGGGGTTTTTATCTTCTTTTCTGTTGTTGGAGCTGGGATTAATTGCTCGGGAGACGCAGTGTTCATGTTCGGCCTCAGATGTTTATTAATTCTTATCCATGTCACAGTCTCACAAGCTGTGAGTTCTGGCTAACAAAGTAGAAAATGCCTCTGTCTCTAACTCTTTCCAAGGTCTTTTAAGCACAAATTGTCCAATTATGAAATGACACCTGTATTATTTTTTACTTTTAACTCAATAACCAACCACCTGTGGCTGCAATGCAGATTTTTCTACCCAGTTACAAAACACCACCCAGAGCCATGATGAAGGTGAAAAAGGAGGACTGGCCTACGCCCTAAATCCTCCATCTTGCTTTATATATATACCATTATAATCTAAACCCTTAAACTCTAAGTTTTCCGCCCTGTGATATCACACACTTCTATCCAAACCCCACACCCACAATCCCAGTGCTGTCACTCAATTTTGGGAGCCTTTTCCACAGCCTCAGATCCAATGCAGTGTTTGCTTGGGGGTCAGTGCCTGTAAGCACAGAAAGCCTGGAATTCTCAGTGCCCAGGGCTCCAACAGTGTGGGAAATGGATTTGTAGGGAATTCCCAAAGTCTGACAGGAGGCTCACATGGTCTTGTGCATCTGTGTGCAAACCCTGAGGTAAAATATCCTGACTTAGAAAGGCCATGGGATAGGACAG
>VXBN01014480.1:42536-59987 GCA_013397395.1 Sinosuthora webbiana | reverse complement strand
TCTGTGTGCAAACCCTGAGATAAAAAATGCTGATTTAGAAATGCCATGGGACGGGACAGACATTGCTGGGAGAGAAATGGAACTGGAAACAAGTTCCAGATGATGACCTTGCAAATAGACTGGATACTTTGGAGAAATAGAACAATGAAAGATGAATATATGGGAACATTTAAATATGAAAATAGAAAATATGAAAGATGTATTGCAGTGGGACCCATGAGGGGTATTTTAATAAATGATTGACTTTAAGGCATTATTAACAGACACTTTTTTGTGTGGCAAAAGCTGATAGGCCAAAAAATGCTTATAATGGATTGGAATTAGGAAATAGTTTGGCTTCTGATTGTGATGGCATGAATTGTAACATCTTCACTGTCTCACCCTTCTCATGAGACTGAAAATGGAATAAAATCTTTTAAAACGCTTCTCAGGTGACAATAAGGCAGCTGATCTTCAGCCAGAGGCCAGTCTGGACCCACTGCTTCAAAAAAACCCCAAACAATTAAAATATTGAGGCTATAAACCACCCCAAAAAACCCAATTAAAACACTAAAACAAATATAAACCCCAGTTAAAATGCTGAAACAAGTATACACCCCCCCAAAAAAACCCAGATAAAATTTGTATTTATTGTTTCAAGGGGAAGCCAAAACTTCTGCAGAACTCATTAAAAAGTCCAGAGGGGGAAGACAAATTAATCCTGCCTGACACAGATTCCAGATAGAGCCTAAATATAAAATATCTGGGCCTTGTGCAGGAACTCTCCAGAGCTTTTGCACTTGGGAAGGAACCAGCTGAGCCTGTTTGGAGAGAGTGACCCAAACGTGGCCTGGGACAGTAAATGGCACCGGGGCTGCCAAGAGGCACCGGCAGAAATGATGCCTTCTCCTTTTTGCCCTTTTTTTTGTCTTTTCTATGTTCCCTGAATTCGTGGCATTTGTGAATATTTGTATTTATTTGTGGCTCTGTAGCCTATTGTATTAGTGGCTTCTTTTCCCAGTGATTTTCCATGGCCTTTCCCTAGNAACAGATTCCAGAGCTCCAAGCCC
The DNA here is from genome assembly GCA_013397395.1 of Sinosuthora webbiana. Taxonomy (NCBI): domain Eukaryota; kingdom Metazoa; phylum Chordata; class Aves; order Passeriformes; family Sylviidae; genus Sinosuthora; species Sinosuthora webbiana. The sequence continues at coordinate 58,938 of VXBN01014480.1, read as the reverse complement.
CGGGGGTACAAGGATGTCTTGGTTCTCCCTGGGAACCAAAGAACAATTTTTTAAGATACATTTCATGGGCAAAGTACATCCAGTGCCAAGGAGGGGACTCCAGAGAAGGGACTTGACCTGGAGGAGATTGCTGCAGCACTTGTCCTCCTAAATGGGGTTTTTTATTAAATATGTTAATTTTCTAAAACCTATAAAATGTGCTTACCCCTGTGGGGGTGAGCTATGAGGCCTTCAGATAAAGATTCTCTTTTTGTAGCCCTGGTTCCGTGCTCGAGGTGTTTTGGTTTTCTGAAATTCTTTTCCCAGGGAATTTTCTGTAAAAAGGANAGACTAACCTTTTGTTTTTCTCCCAGAGAGATTCAATGTGTATTTGATGCCATCCCCTAATTTAGATGTGCATGGGGAATGTACCTTGCAGATAACATTTGAGAATATCTGTCTTTGGGACATCCACAATCCCAGAGTCAAACTCGTCTCTTGGCCGTTAAGTGCCCTCCGGCGCTACGGGCGGGACCCGGCCTGGTTCACCTTCGAGGCAGGCAGGTAGGTGGGAGGATTTGCTCCTGGACCATTTCCAAAGGGTTTCTTTCCAAGGTTTAGATGTGGGAAATTGTGGGGGTTTTTATCTTCTTTTCTGTTGTTGGAGCTGGGATTAATTGCTCGGGAGACGCAGTGTTCATGTTCGGCCTCAGATGTTTATTAATTCTTATCCATGTCACAGTCTCACAAGCTGTGAGTTCTGGCTAACAAAGTAGAAAATGCCTCTGTCTCTAACTCTTTCCAAGGTCTTTTAAGCACAAATTGTCCAATTATGAAATGACACCTGTATTATTTTTACTTTTAACCCAATAACCAACCACCTGTGGCTGCAATGCAGATTTTTCTACCCAGTTACAAAACACCACCCAGAGCCATGATGAAGGTGAAAAAGGAGGACTGGCCTACGCCCTAAATCCTCCATCTTGCTTTATATATATACCATTATAATCTAAACCCTTAAACTCTAAGTTTTCCGCCCTGTGATATCACACACTTCTATCCAAACCCCACACCCACAATCCCAGTGCTGTCACTCAATTTTGGGAGCCTTTTCCACAGCCTCAGATCCAATGCAGTGTTTGCTTGGGGGTCAGTGCCTGTAAGCACAGAAAGCCTGGAATTCTCAGTGCCCAGGGCTCCAACAGTGTGGGAAATGGATTTGTAGGGAATTCCCAAAGTCTGACAGGAGGCTCACATGGTCTTGTGCATCTGTGTGCAAACCCTGAGGTAAAATATCCTGACTTAGAAAGGCCATGGGATAGGACAGACATTGCTGGGAGAGATGTATTGTTGTAGGACTCATGAGAGGTATTTTAATAAATGATTGACTTTAAGGCATTATTAACAGACACTTTTTTGTGTGGCAAAAGCTGATAGGCCAAAAAATGCTTATAATGGATTGGAATTAGGAAATAGTTTGGCTTCTGATTGTGATGGCATGAATTGTAACATCTTCACTGTCTCACCCTTCTCATGAGACTGAAAATGGAATAAAATCTTTTAAAACGCCTCTCAGGTGACAATAAGGCAGCTGATCTTCAGCCAGAGGCCAGTCTGGACCCATTGCTTCAAAAAAACCCCAAACAATTAAAATATTGAGACAAGTATTAACCCCAATTAAAACACTAAAACAAATATAAACCCCAGTTAAAACGCTGAAACAAGTATACACCCCCAAAAAAAACCCAGATAAAATTTGTATTTATTGTTTCAAGGGGAAGCCAAAACTTCTGCAGAACTCATTAAAAAGTCCAGAGGGGGAAGACAAATTAATCCTGCCTGACACAGATTCCAGATAGAGCCTAAATATAAAATATCTGGGCCTTGTGCAGGAACTCTCCAGAGCTTTTGCACTTGCGAAGGAACCAGCTGAGCCTGTTTGGAGAGAGTGACCCAAACGTGGCCTGGGACAGTAAATGGCACCGGGGCTGCCAAGAGGCACCGGCAGAAATGATGCCTTTTCCTTTTTGCCTTTTTTTTTTCTTTTCTGTGTTCCCTATTCGTGGCATTTGTAACTATTTGTATTTATTTGTGGCTCTGTAGCCTATTGTATTAGTGGCTGCTTTTCCCGGTGCTTTTCCATGGCCTTTCCCTAGGGAGAAAGACAAAACAGATTCCAGAGCTCCAAGCCCCGGGGGTACAAGGATGTCTTGGTTCTCCCTGGGAACCAAAGAACAATTTTTTAAGATACATTTCATGGGCAAAGTACATCCAGTGCCAAGGAGGGGACTCCAGAGAAGGGACTTGACCTGGAGGAGATTGCTGCAGCACTTGTCCTCCTAAATGGGGTTTTTTATTAAATATGTTAATTTTCTAAAACCTATAAAATGTGCTTACCCCTGTGGGGGTGAGCTATGAGGCCTTCAGATAAAGATTCTCTTTTTGTAGCCCTGGTTCCGTGCTCGAGGTGTTTTGGTTTTCTGAAATTCTTTTCCCAGGGAATTTTCTGTAAAAAGGAGAAATGTTTTTGGAACTGTACGTTTGTTATTCATTCCTTTNCCCCGGGGGTACAAGGATGTCTTGGTTCTCCCTGGGAACCAAAGAACAATTTTTTAAGATACATTTCATGGACAAAGTACATCCAGTGCCAAGCAGGGGACTCCAGAGAAGGGACTTGACCTGGAGGGGATTGCTGCAGCACTTGTCCTCCTAAATGGGGTTTTTTATTAAATATGTTAATTTTCTAAAACCTATAAAATGTACTCACCCTTGTGGGGGTGGGATTTGTGGGTATAACTGTCCCTGGAGGCCTTCAGATAAAGATCCTCTTTTTCCATGCTCGAGGTGTTTTGGTTTTCTGAAATTCTTCTCCCAGGGAATTTTCTGTAAACAGGAGAAATGTTTTTGTAGCTGTACCTTTGTTATTCATTCCTTTCCCTAGGAGGGACTTCTCCTTGCTGTCCCTCTGCTCTGACCAATGTGAGTGAAGAGGTTTGTCTTTGTGTCACCAATCAGATTGGTCTGTGTGAAATAGTATAAAAGGGAGACACATCCCAAAGATAAAGGAGTCATTTTCAGCCCTCTGAATCTCAGAGTCTGTGTTGTTGTGGTGTAAAATAACATCACTCTTTTATATCCCCTTCTCACTGAAACGATTTTGAGTTTCATTTCCAGGTTGGGGAGAGGCAGCAGAGGTGGGAACAATCACTCTGTTCCCCCTTCAGCCCCTTTGCTGCTCACCCCTCGTGCAAAGAGCACTTTCAGAGCAGCACAGGTGTAGCCCTGGTCTCGTGCCTGAGGTGTTTTGGTTTTTTTTTTAATTCTTTTCCCAAGGAACTTTCTGTAAACAGGAGAAATGTTTTTGTAACATCCACCCCTCGTGCAAAGAGCACTTTCAGAGCAGCACAGGGGGGAAGGTTTTTCTGGAAACTTCCACGTCCCAGCTGTGTGCCCTGTGCTCTTGCCTCGGCAGGATGTGTGACACGGGAGAAGGGCTGTTCATCTTCCAGACCAGGGATGGGGAAGCCATCTACCAGAAGGTGCACTCGGCCGCCCTGGCCATCGCCGAGCAGCACGAGCGGCTGCTGCAGAGCGTCAGGAGTTCCATGGTAGGGACCCTGCTGGGCTGGGCTTGGGATTTCACACTGGGAATCAATCAAAATTTGTGCTGCTTCAGGGGGATTGTTATTGTTATCATGATCATCAATATCAGTATAATTGTCATTTATTTTTTTTATTGTCGTAATCATAATTATCACTATAATTTTATTTATTATTCTTATCATCATCACCATTATCAGTATAATTATATTTATTTTTTATTATTATTAGCATAATCATCAATATCAGTATAATTATCATTATCATTTATTGTTATTAGCATAATCACCATTATCACTATAATTGTATTTATTTAGTATTATTATCATAATCAGCATTATCAGTGTTATTATAATTTTCTATTAGCATCCTAATCGCCATTAACACTATAATTATCTTTATTATCATCATCATAATCACCATTATCAATATAATTATCAGAATAATTTCTTATTATAACCATTGTTATCAGTATAATTATCTTTATTATTATCATCATAATAATCATTATCGGTATAAATAGTAATAATTATTATTATTATTATTATATTCTGCTTGATTACAAAATTTAGGGCAATAGGTATAACTGGAATTCCTGCTCAAGGATAAAAACAATGAGGGCACGCACACACACTCCTCAATATTTGTGGGCATTAAGTGTGAATGAATGCAGAGAACATCAGCTCCTCCCAGTGCACAGTCTCACTAATTTCCTGTGATTAATCAGCATCACGAGTTTGTCTGGAATCATTTCTCATCAATCTATTTTAAAAAATGTGGCTCCTGCACAGTTTTCCATTTGCTGAGCGGTGTCTGTGCCCCAGGGCTGGTTTGGGAAGGGTCAGGCAGGTTCCCTGGGAAGAGCAGGACACTTCGATCCTTTCAGAAACGTGAGAGGAGCTCACCTGAGCTTGCCAGCAGTGAAATACCATCTGACACCAGTAAAATACCACCTCTCCCAGTAAAATATCATCTAACACCATCTTTGTTGGGTTTTGCTTCTTTCTTTAAAACCAAGAGCTTCTCAGTTCTGGTTAATGAAAAGAGTTCTTGTTCAAAAATATCTAAATTTATCCTCAGTGGAGACAGATGGATAGATGAGACGAGTACTCAACAGTGCCTAAATTAAGCAGATTAAAATTAACCTAGGCTGGGTCAGCATAACTTCAGTAACATTTGCAGCCCAGCAGGGTCAGAAGTGATGGGGGAACCTGTTGGGAGAACAACTTCATTTTCAGAAAGCAGGGATCAGTTCTGAGAGGACAGTGAAAAGGTTTACAGGCAATTTCGAGTTTGTTGGCTTTGCATTTATGGAATAACATCTTTAACAGATGCTGATGTAAAATCTCCATCCTCCAAGTGCCCGCAGACCCACCAGATGCAGAGCTGCTGCAGATTTCAACAGGCAGCAGCTGCACAAGCTCTAAAAAAGCCTTTTCACCAATGCTGTGTCCCACCACAACCCCTAAATCAAATTTTACAGACCCAGAGATGGGGGAACTGAGAGGGGGTAATTTTATGTCCCACTGCTGCAGGCTGTCCCTGGCTGTGGGAAACAGAAAAAGCAGAAAACTCCCAGAGCTGTGTAGATGCAGGCCTGGAGACAGAAAGATACAGGAACAAGGACATGCAATAATAAAACTCTGCTTCTGTGCTGTGTAGGGGTAGCTACAGCAGAAAAACATGTCAAGCAAGATAATAGCAAAGTTTAATAATGAGGCTCTCTGCTTTGTTTATAGAGGAAGATAAAAAGTTTCTGAATAGCAAGAAATATAAAAATTCCATGGAATAGGACAGATATTGTTAAAAGAGAAATAAAACTAGAAACAAGTTTCAAAGGATGGCCTTGCAGATAGACCAGATAGTTTAGAGAAACAGAACTATGAAAGGTGCCTTGTAGCAAGAGCCACAAGGGGTAATTTTAGCTGATTGGCTTTAAGGCATTAACAGCACTGTGTGGCAAAAGCTGATAGGCAAAAAAATACTTATAAAGGATTGGAATTAGGGAGTAGTTTGGCTTCTGATTGTGATGGTGTGATTTGTAACATCTGCACCATCTCACCCTTCACATGAGACTGGAAATGGAATAAAATCTTTTAAAACACTTCAGAGTTGCCCCATCTCTGGGTCAGAAAAAGGCATAATCCAACATCAGAGTAGTTTTAACGATTGGTTTATGCAGATCCCTGTAAGCTCTGAACAGTTTGCTATTGCCTAGGAAGTTTTTAGGAATCCCGTAACGCAGACAACTCCGGCTGCTGCTGGCAGACGTGAGCTTTCACTTGTCCCACCCTGTGCTGGGGCTGACGGTGCAATCAAATCTCGAGGAAGGTCTCCCAGCAGCCCCCTGCTGTTCTTTGGGAAGCAGATCCAGGAGCTGACGCTGTGTCCTGCCTTGCAGCTGCAGCTGAAGCGGAGCGAGTGGGCCGTGTCGCTGGGCACCGTGGTGCCCCTGCCCCGCAGCGCCTACTGGCACCACATCACCCGCCAGCACAGCACGGGCCAGCTGCTGGGCCTGCCAGGTAAGGGACACGCCCTGACAGGGGTGGCACCGAGCCTGAAACACCGCCCTGACACGCCCTGTCACCTGTCTGGGCTGGCACTGAGCCTGAAACACCGCCCTGCCACACCCTGACAGGGGTGGCACTGAGCCTGAACCGCTGCTCTGCACAGTGTGTCACACCCTGTCACCTGCCTAGAGGTGGCACTGAGTCTGAAACACTGCTCTGCACAATGTGTCACACCCTGTCACCTGCCTAGAGGTGGCACTGAGTCTGAAACACTGCTCTGCACAATGTGTCACACCCTGTCACCTGCCTAGAGGTGGCACTGAGTCTGAAACACTGCTCTGCACAATGTGTCACACCCTCTCACCTGCCCAGCTCCAGGAGGCAGAGAGGGAGGGAGGGAGGGATGCCCCAGGATAGGATACAGAAAGGAAGGGATGCTCCAGGATAGGACAGAAAGGGATGGATGCTCCAGGAGATGCTCCAGGATACAGAAAGGGAGGGATGGATGCTCCAGGATAGGATACAGGGAGGGATGGATGCTCCAGGAGTTGCTCCCATGGTCCCTCCGTGTTCTCCAAGGGACACCCAGCGGTCCCCGAGTGCCTGGGAGGGTGTGGGAGGGATCCCAGCCCACTGAGAGGCAGGAGGGCTCTGCGGGGAGCAGCTCTGCCCCCGGGCACCTCAGAGGGTTCAAATCTGACCTCCGGGCTCCTGAGAGAGAGAGAGGGGAAACTGCAGCACCTGATGTGCAGCCTTTGTGCTTCCCCTCCTGGAGCAGGAGATGCTCAGACCTCGGAGGAGCTGGGCCGAAGTCAGCACCGTGGAGTTGTGTTTGTTTTCAGAATTAAAAACCCCAACCGAAAAAAGGAAGAAGAAAAAAGCCTTAAAGGAGATATTTTTCCTGGTTCTTTCTTTCCAACACTAGAGGGGGCAGGCAGCGCACGGAAAGCTCCATCCAGAGGCGGGATGGGAGGTGGGAACAGCAATTCCTCGCCTGGTCAGAGCTGTTCCAGGATGAGGGATGGGAAGAGGAGCTGCTGGTGGCACAGTCTGTGCCTTGGCCCTTTCCAAAATCTGCGTGGCTATTTCTGAGCTGGAGCATCAGATGAAGCAGGGTTAGATTTAATTAATTAGTCTGTGTGTTAATCACTGACTGGGGTGCCTGTGTTTACCTTGCCTTGTTCTGTTTTTTCCCCCTGTCTCCATGAAGATGTTTCCAGCCCAGTGAAGCTCCATCGCACGGACACTTTCCCAACCTACAGGTCAGAGCACCGATAAAAACCCGGGAAGAACTTTACAAACTCTTTGTCCTCTGACCCAACTGCCCCAGTGGGTGACAGTGCTGATGACAGCCAAGGACGGACACGCAGAGAAGTTCAGGTTGGACAACAAAAAAAAAATCTTGCAATACAAAGGGATTTTTTTAAAACTTTTGCCAAAAGCGGAAACCCTTGTGCGGATGTTGGGGAGAGGAGCCGAACCACCAAACCCGGCGGTGAATCTTTTATATCTTGCAGCTGGACAGAGGAGAAATCCCTCCCCAAACGCCTCCCGCTGGTTTTGTACGATAGGCCTGGTGTAAATACGTGAGAGCCCTGCTGTGGTGTGGTCCTTCTGTCACCCTGGTTTGTGGCAATGCTGATCTTCAGTTATTCCCGTTGTTGTTACCCCCGCCCCGATCTCTGCAGTGGTGGCCAGTTTGAAGCAGCTCTCGGACACGATTTTTCCCGTTTGAAGACTCGATTGGTTTCTTTTAAAAGAATCTCCTCTCTTCCTGTATTTATTTCCAGCTCTGTAAACATTGAAAATAAAATTTAAAAAAAAGTCCCACGCAATTTGTGGTGCGGTGTCTTTTGCCATTCAATTAACACCATTTTAAATTTTATTTATTTATTTATTTATTATTTTAATTTAATTTTTTTCTTTTTTTTTGTTTTGTTTTCCTTAAATAAAGGAGATCTTCCATTTTTTTTGCTTGACCAGGATTTAATAAAGCAATTTTTGCCTCCTTGAGGGAAGGCAGTGATTGAAGCGGGTTGGTTTAGCATTTGTCTTTTTTTTTGACCTTTTTATTTTCCCAGCTTTCAGTGCTGTCAATGCTTATTCCTATAACTGTGTTCAGTTTTCCTTTCCCTCCCACCTCAGAGCAGAAAAGCACCATTAATATTTGAGTCGGCGAGCAGCTCTTCAAGTCTGTGACTCGCAGGCAGATTAATTTAACCAGTCACAGAGATAAAATTAACTGGATCAGGGTTGTGTCTGAGCCCTGTTGTGGGCAGTGCACAACAACCCTGCAGCCTCAGGCGCTGACATCGGGGGCAGGACCCGAAACCTCATTAACTCTCGCAAGGGCAGATTGATCCTGGCTTTCCACGAGCACTAATGAACCATTCTGTGATTTTTAGGGAATGTTCTGCCCCCACCGCCAGCCCAGTAGTGTTTGAAGAAAAAGCTGGTTTCAGACAGGAGGCTCTAATTAGAACCCAGGCCTCGGCTCTATTGATTGCCCCGCGCTTCTGTGTGGATTTACAAATGCCAGGGAAAAGTTTGTTGTGGTTGCTTTTTGTTGCCTGTGGGCAACAATTGGTTTTGACAATCCAAAAATAAAAAAGAGAATTAAGTGCTGAGGCATTTGGGGTGGTTGGTTTGTCCGTGAGTGTTTTCCCAGCTTTTAAACACTCTGGGAATCTTGCAGGTAAAAGGAGGGAGGTGTTCATCTGCTCTAAGCCATAAAAAAATCCCTATTTTTTTCATGCTGGTGAAAGGAACTTTTGGGTTTTCAGCCACAGGATTAAGGGAATAAGCAGGAGTCGCTGGGTGTGTTTCTGTCTCATCGTGATGCCTCCGGAAGGCTGAGCTGGAACAGAGACTGGACAGGGCTGGAGAATAAAGTAGAGATTTATTGAAAGGCCTTTAGGGCACACCATGGGCAGGACAAGAGCCTGGACAGGGCTGCACCCAAGGTGGACACAAAATGGTCACAACGTGGTCACAAAATGGACAAATGGTCACCAGGTCTCACACTTTGATAAGTTTTGGCCCATTTGCACATTGGGGTTGAATTGTCCAATCCCAGCTCCAGGCTGTGAGGTCCCATCCTGCTTGTCCCTCCCTCCAGCCCACCCTTGTTTGTGCTTTTGGGCCTGAGAGTTGTCCTTGGTGTGCAGCAGGAAAAGGATTTGTTTTGTGTCCCTGCCGTGTGCAGAGCTGAGTGACACTGACTGTGAGCTCAGAGCTGCACCCCTGGGCACCACAGACTCCCAAAAACACAGCAGTTAAAACTCCAGGCATCACTCAGGCGCGATGCCGGCGGCAGCCGCGGGATGCCAGCCTTGTCCCGGCGATGGGATCCGCACCCGGCACCGCGGCTCGGACAGAAAAACCCCAAAAAGTGTCACAGTGGGTTTGGGTTACCCCTGCTCTGTGACCCCTTCCAGCGCCCCCCGACAGCGCCCTGCGCTGCCCCGGCTGCAGGACACAGGGAGGTGTTCCCCTTTGGGGTGTTCCCCAAGGAATTTGGGGCTGGGGGAGGAGTTTTATGTGCTCAGGGGAGGAATCCAGCGATGGTCTCATGGCCCCGGCGCTCCCGGCTCTATTTCCAGTCCAACCTGGATTTACTCCTTCACCCTTTGCTGCCCCTGGACCCCTGGCAGTGTCCCAGGGCCTGGAGCACCCAGGGACAGTGGGAGGTGTCCCTGCCCGTGCCAGGGGTGGCTCTGGATGGGCTTTGGGGTCCCTTCCCGCCCAGAGCATTCCAGGATCCTGTAATATTTCATTTTCCCCATCCCCACAGAGGGAATGCCACACCTGCAGCCCTCACCAGAACCCGGCACTTCGAGTCCGGCCATTTCCAGGCACAAACGTCGTTTTACTCCCAGTGACCGTGAAAGTCCAGCAGAACACGCTGATAAACTCAAATATCCGTTTCCTGTCCTGCAGCACAGGTTGGGGATAGGATTGATTCCCTCAGGGAGGGAATTCTGGGCTGTCAGCCCCGGCAGTGCTGGGTGTGAACCATCTCTGCCTCTACAAGTGTTTGTGCCGTTCCCGATGAGAGCCTTAAACCACTCAGGGCAGGCAGGAATATCCTGCATTTTCCTTCTTTCCTGTGCAGATATCTGTGTTGTGGCTTTTTGGTCATTATTTTAAATAAATAATATTTAAATCCTATGAGGAGCAGCTGAGGGAGCTGGGGAGGGGAGAGGCTCATCCTGGAGAAAAGAGATGGAATAAAGATTTATAAATACCACACAGGGAATCGATTATACGTGAATTAAAACACTCCTGGTCTCTGCTGTGCACTTTGGTTTTGCCCACGGTCAGACAAGGGAATGAGGCCATTTAGCCAAAAAGGATGAAAAGCAATGGAAGCCACAAAAAAAAAATCTGCAGCGTGCCAATAATTCTGTAGCACCTGTGCCTGCTACATCAAATATTCCTGACTCTTCGCTCTGCAGCGAAACCATGGGATGCAAGCAGAAGGTGTGCTGAGAGCCAGCAAATTGCTGAGGACCTAAAATCAGCTGCTACTTCAATTATTCCTGGCAGGGGGACGTAGCCGTGGTTAAAATGGACGTTAATTTGTGGCTGTAAAAAGGAAATGAGGATTTGTAAAAAGCCCACAACATGTTGGGACAGCAAAAATAAAATCAGCTGATTGTGATTGATTGACCAAGGCGAGACAAGTGTTCAGAGCTGAGTTCTGAGTTTGGTACCTGGCTGCTCCCTGCTGGGGCTGGCTCCTGCCCGGGCTGCTCAGGGATTATGTTGGCACAGTCCTCACCATCCGCCCTCCGCTTGTTTTCCACGATGGAGCCGTTCAGATGCTTCTGGAAAGTGGAATTTGGAGGGCAATCCCCTCCTTAATGAGAAGAACAAACCCCAGGCTGTCCTGCAAACACGGATTTTCCTGATGTGCAAGGTGCAGAACTGCCTGCCCTGATATTCTCCCTGTTGCTGCTCCCTTTCCTGTAGGCTCCAAAGGATCCTGGCAGATGGTGGAATTCCCTGTATCCCCTCAGGGCAGGGCACGAGGTGCTGACTCTTCCATTCAGAGTTTTGGGACCCCCAGGACTGCAGAGAGGATGGAGCTGAGCCAGAGCCCTGCTCATCCCAGAGATCTCTCTCAATCCAAGCAGGATTTTCCCCGTTTTCCCTCTCAGTGTGGTTGGTTTCCTGTTCCTCCCTGTGTGGGGGAGGTCTGGGTAAGGCAGAGCCGGGTCCCCCTGGTTTGGTGAGGTGTCCTGAGAGCTCAGGATTTATTTCTCACCCTTCCCACTGCAATGCTGCTCTCCCCATTAACTTCCATCACTTCAGCTGTCACGTTTGGGTTTATTCACTCCCAGGAAAAGATGTTTATTTCCCCGGCCTGTGGAGTGGGGAGGCAGCGATCAGCCACGCAACCAGGAGATGCTGATCTCCATAGAAATCCTCTCCTTTCCGACATGAATGGGAATTGTGCGCCCTTAACCGGCGTTAGTTCCACTCCTCAGGCAGCCACTGCGGGGAGATGGGCGAGAGCAGGAGGAAAAGGAAAAAAAAGGAAAATCGCTGCACCGATTTCAGTGTGCCTTAGATCAGGAGTCTGGAGTAAGTCCCTCTGCAGGGTGAGAGCAGGGAAAGAGGAAAGGAAGGCTCCTCCTCTCGGAGCCCCCTCACTCTGAAGGTGCTGGAGCAGCTCAAAGCAGGCAAACCCACAATCTGCTCCGAATTTTGGGCAGTGGATCGGGATAATCTGATCTGACTGATTCCTGTTTTAGTGCTGGATACCTGCACTGCGTTGTTCCTTGAGCTCCCAGGGAGGGCCACTTTAATTTCCCTTTATTTCCCATTTTGCCTTTATTTCCCATTTTGCCTTTATTTATTTCCGTGCCTCTGACTTTGTGTTGTTCTCGCACTGGAAGAAACAAAATGTTTCACCCCGATGTGTTTGACTGATCAATCACCCCAACAAAATATAAATTACTCCAGAGGGCCCATCCACATAAGGACACATAAATCTACTTCTTAACTATGTAGTGGAGCCTTTTCCCCTGAGGAGGCTCTGGAGCTGTGCAAATGTGAGACAGTAATTAATTACCGGGCAGGAATGGACTCATATTGCACGTGAGGACTAATAAAACCCGTGTAAAAATAAAATGCATAAAATAAAAAAGGTGTGTGACCAAGAGGTGTCTGTGGGGTAATGGGAGCTGGGCAGGGATCTCAGACAGTGCCAGTGTAATGTTTAATATCCCATCAAAGGGAAAGTGCAGGGTTTATTTGAGTGGCATTTTCTGTAGGGAACAGCCATTCATTTCCACAGCTCATATTTTAGACAAACAAAAAAACACTTTATTTCCTCTTTCCCAAGAGATCTGGCTTTATGGTTGCTGCAACGAAAACCCCATTTCTTCTTTTAGGAATTGCTGCTGAACACACGATTGAGGTTTGAGGCATTAAATATCATTGCCCTGCCTGTGTGTGACTGGAGATGAGAACGAGCTCCTGGAAACTCCTCCTGTGCCCTCTCTGACTTTCACAATGGTTCTGCCCCAGCCCTGCTGCCCCTCGGCCTTTCTCTGCTGTTTGTTTTGTGCTCGGTGCAGCAAAGTTCTCTAAATGCTGCGCAGGTGGAGGTTTGACCCAAATCTAAAACCCCGTGAACCGTTTCCAAACTTGTAGAAATGGGGTAAAAAGCTGGCCTGTCATTTCTTCTAAATGCAGCCAGCAAGCAATCTCTAAGTTTCTGTATGAAGCTGGTTTGAGAAGTTCCTTTAACACAACAATCTATTCTGAGGGTGAAAAGCAAATCCACCTGTAATAACAAGGGATTTGTCCCATGAGAATCAGTAAATAAAACACGTAAACAATCCCAGAATGGAGAGATTTGATGGACAAGTAAAACACCTTTCACTAACCAACAGAATAATTAACAAAAGAGCTATTAACCAATTAGAAGTTGCCCTCGGGGTTTGGAAAAAAAGACAACTTTTACAAAGTTGGGTAAAAGTGGTGTACAAATAAAAACTTGAATAAAAGACAACGTGCGGCCATGACAAAGAGCCTCTGAAGAGATTCTATTGTGTCACTTTGTGTAGTTCTGTGTGGAACAACAGAACACACTCTGTATGTGTCAGGGCTGTGTCCACCCCGACAACGACACAATCTTTGAATTTAAATTCCCCAATTTAAGGATGTTCTGTGGCTGAAATACTTCAAGGGAGCCGTGGTGGCTGATCAAAACCCAGTGGGGTTTGTTAGAATTTCTGTAAACCTTGTCCTGGTTGTGTCTCCCGAAGTTTTCCCGTGGCCAGTGAGGAGAGATGATTCCAGTCTGTACCACTGCATTCCCTGGCTGATTTTCCTTTCAGAAATAGAGGAATATTCATACAATACAATTAATTTGGTCTTTCCCCTCATTAAGGAATGAGAGACACGTCTAAGAATCAGAGAAGGCGTGCTCTGAGGGCGTGCAGGTGCCACAATGTCACTTTTGTTGTGATTTTAGTCCAGACATGCCTGTTGCAATCCTTTCAGGTCATTTTAGTGGGGTTTTTTTTGACCGAAATATAAATTAGCCAAGTCTGAACTGTGGCAGCATTTTCATGGCCTTATTCTCCTCCACTGGAAAGTTTCACATACAGTGAAGTAAAGAAAAAAAAAATAGTATCTTGGTTTTTTTTTTCCCCCTTAACTTTGTAATTTCCTGCTCCTTCCTCAGCCTTTGCAATAACATCTCACAGTGTCAAGCCTTGATTAATTCAATGAATTACAGCAAGAACTGGAGCTGTCAGGAGGTTGCCAGTGTGTTTTTGATTGATATTCAATTACTTTTCATGTAAACACCAATGATTTTAATGTCCTTATGCTCCCAAGTTATTTATGAAACAAATTTCCTGCAGGAAGAGCCGGAGCTGGGGCTGCTGGGCTGTCACAGGCGTGGCACAGGGGGTGGGGATTGGGGTGGAATGTGCTCAAACCCTTGGAAATTTGGAAATTCGCTCACCAAAAGGACAGGGGACAGAAAAGTCCCGTGAGGTTGTGTCCATAAGAGCCTGCTGTTCCCAGGGTGGAAACCCATCCTGACTCCAGATTTTATCATTCCCTGTGCGCCCTTAGCAGTGTTTGTTCATCCCTCTGATTCTACCTGGGCTGTGGATTTTTTTTTTAAGAAAAAAAGAGCAGAGAGGAGCCCTGAGACGGTTGTGGAGCCCTTGTTCCCATCGCTGAGCAATTCTCAGATTAATTCCAGCACCAGCGAGGATCCCACCCCGACCCTTCAAGGACTCTCTGCCTGATGTGCCCTCAGCACGGAGGTGCAGAAATTCTTCCTTGTCCTGAACACCCCACCCCAGGGAGAGCCTTGAAAATGTCAATTTAGCACTTGAGGACGGGGCTGGACGTGGCTAAATCTGGTGAGCCGTCTTCCAAGGTGTCAGCAAAATGTCAATTATTAATAAAATCCAGATGAATTTCAGACTTACACCCATAATGAGCAGAATGATCAGCACTGCACCTGGGAAGAGAACACTGGGACCTTCTGCACTTGTTGATTTTAGGGTTTTGTGTTTTGGTTTTTTTTTCCCTTAATGAGGTCTGTGTAAATCTTTAATGAGCTCAGGGGTCGCCAGCTTTATCATCAATTGCTGCTGGTGTTTGGCTCGGTGTGAAATAACCTGTGTGCAACAGGAAGGGATTTCCAGAGGGCGGGACCACCACGGGATGATTCTTTTTGAGAGAGGCTTTGGCAGAGAGCTGTGCGTGCCCCAGGCTAATAGATCACCCCGACCCCGGATCAGCTCACAGGTTATTCCACAGCGAGGGGATCGATATTGTAAAAGGGAGGGAAAAATCTGCTGGTAACAAGGAACAGCCCCCAAAAAAGGAATTCCCTCCTTCCCTCCCTCCTAGGCACCAGGGATTTTAAGAAGGCAGTGACAATGCAAACGTCACCAGTTAAGTTTGTTGGATATTCCAAACTGAATTTGGGGGGTTTTTTGTGGGTTTTTTTTTTCTCCCAGGCCAAGACTCGCCTGAGAGAATTCACTGGGTGTGGCCAAGGGGCGGCGTGTGAGGCCGGAAAATGGAATTATTTCTGGAGCCAAATGAGCTCTCTGCTGTGCCAGAGCTGGGTTAGGGTTAGGGTAAGGTGATTAACTGGTGGAGCTGCAATGTGCCATCTACCCCAAAGGTTAAAAAATTACTTATTTAACTCCAAATGTGTTTGCTGGACTCCAAAACTTTGGGGTATTTCAAACAAAACCAAGGGCAGCCATCACCTCTCTCAATTCTGGAATGTTGCATTTCTAAACCTCCTCCCGTTGCATCTTTTTAGTGCTTTTGGGAAAAAAAGAAAAATAAATTCCTAGATCCATAATCTCTTGCAATGTTTTCCTTTTCTCCTTTTAGTGTCTTCTGAGGTACAATCAAACCTGTGCCTGTAAACCTCAGGGGAATTTCCTCATTGGCAATCAAGGTCCCAGTAAAATAATAAAATAAAATAAAATAAAATAAAATAAAATAAAATAAAATAAAATAAAATAAAATAATAAAATAAAATATAAAGTCTGCTTTGTTTAGCAGCCCGTAAATCCATTTTTCCTCCCAGTCTGGTGGTGTTTTCAAGGCTGGCTGGAGAGAAGGAAAACCCCAACAGAGCAAACCTCACGCTGCTCTGTGGAGTTATTTTAAATTAATGCATCTCCTAAAATATACATGTGAAGTGCTGAGTGTATTCTGCCCACCAATATTAAAATGGCAAATATTATATATATATATATGTACACACACATATATATATTCTTTTTATTTTTATTTTTTTTTCCAAATTCTTGGCAGTTTTCAGCTGTGTCAGTAAATCACCCGGAATTGTTGCTGCAAAGCCGGAACGCTCTGATTTAAATAATGTTCAGTGTTTGTTTTCAAAGCCCTCCGTTTCATTTCCATTTCAAATGGAATCATTATGCGGAGTTAAACTGGTAAAGCTTGAGTGGATTAAAGGAAAAAAAAAAACTAGTGATAAATTAGAGTTTGAATCACGGGGNCTGGAATGTTGCATTTCTAAACCTCCTCCCGTTGCATCTTTTTAGTGCTTTTGGGAAAAAAAGAAAAATAAATTCCTAGATCCATAATCTCTTGCAATGTTTTCCTTTTCTCCTTTTAGTGTCTTCTGAGGTACAATCAAACCTGTGCCTGTAAACCTCAGGGGAATTTCCTCATTGGCAATCAAGGTCCCAGTAAAATAATAAAATAAAATAAAATAAAATAAAATAAAATAAAATAAAATAAAATAAAATAATAAAATCTGCTTTGTTTAGCAGCTCGTAAATCCA
>VXBN01014480.1:0-42466 GCA_013397395.1 Sinosuthora webbiana | reverse complement strand
CAACCTCACGCTGCTCTGTGGAGTTATTTTAAATTAATGCATCTCCTAAAATATACATGTGAAGTGCTGAGTGTATTCTGCCCACCAATATTAAAATGGCAAATATTATATATATATATATGTACACACACACATATATATTATTTTTATTTTTATTTTTTTTTCCAAATTCTTGGCAGTTTTCAGCTGTGTCAGTAAATCACCCGGAATTGTTGCTGCAAAGCCGGAACGCTCTGATTTAAATAATGTTCAGTGTTTGTTTTCAAAGCCCTCCGTTTCATTTCCATTTCAAATGGAATCATTATGCGGAGTTAAACTGGTAAAGCTTGAGTGGATTAAAGGAAAAAAAAAAACTAGTGATAAATTAGAGTTTGAATCACGGGGAATTTCAGCCTCCGAGCCCATCAATTGCACACGTGGGGTTTATTTTATTCCTGCAGACAAATGCATTTAACACGCTGACAAGTCCCATTGCCCCACAGCTTTATTACACAAATCACTTATTACAAAGGGGGAAAAAAAAAAAAAATTCAAATTCCTCCAGCTCTCAACCCTAAGCCTTGTTTTTTGAGGGAAAACACAAGGGAATTAGCAAAAAATCCCATGTTTGGGGTTGATGTGGCGCCAGCAAAGCCGCTTCTGTCCCCACCCCAGTTTGTCCCCAACACTCGGGGTATTAGGATTGTCCCCTCTTTGAATCAGAATTCTGAATTTCTTGTGGCAGCTGTGGCACAAAATACTTGAGCTGGTTTGGGGGATTTGTCTTCCCCTGTGATGCTGTTGGGGAAATTCATCCACAGACGCCAGAGGTTTGTGTCCAACAAGGAGACACAGGAGCCCTTTGACTTTATTCCAATAAAGGGAGAGGCCATGGGGCGTTTCCCCTGGGATCTCTCACATTTTGGAGGACTCAGCCTCCAATTTATCCAAATTTTCCGGCCCCATTTCCCTCTCCCTTTCCCCACTGGATGAGATGCTTGAGAGTTACAGACTGCCCGGAGTGCCCAATACCTAAAATTCCCCTTTAATGTACAACCCCCCTTTTAATTTTTAATTCTTACAGACTTTATGGGTTTTCCCCGTTGTTTCTCTCATCTTTCAATATCCAATTTCATTTCTCAGCAAACTCATGCTTGAAATATCTTCTTTTCCATTCATGGATCAGTGGGATCCTCCCCATGGTTTGTTTTCTCTCTCAGTGCTGGTTTTATCCACCAGCAGACCCAGAGTTTGTTTGTAAACACAAATCTGTCATTGCTCTCAATACCTGTCAGAAATTTGCCTTCATCACCCTAAATTGAGGTCTGTTGATTAATTGGCTAAATTAAGGTCTGAGGTCGCATCTGACACTTGTCCCATCTAAAGTAACTCAGAAGAATTAAATCAATTCAGTTTTTAATGTTCTTTTTCAGTTGTCAACATTGATTTGCACCAAAAAAAAGCCAAATTTCATGGGGATTAAGTTGATATAATTTTTTTTTTCTCTCTGTAGATTGTTAGATCAGTGTGTAAATATTCATTAATAATCCTGTTTGGCATTTTGAAAAGTGCTGATGATAGAAAAGATGTCATAAAAAATATCTTTGATTTAAAAGCCCTTTTCCCAAGGAAGAGTTCAGCAGAACAGAACAGTGGAAGATTTTTTTAGTCAATTTACCATAAAATTTTTAACATTTGCATTAGAATGAAGGCCGAAAAAGAATTCAAATGTACAAATTTCTGCTGTTAATATATATTTCTATGAAAAATATCTAGAATATACAGGGTGTGTAGAGTGTTTTAGCTGAACTTTTCGGGTTGTTCCTTCTCCCCGGATGTTCCACAAGTGGCTATAAAAGAATTCTAATACAAAATCCAGATAAATGCTAAAATTCCTTCCACAGCAGGCACAAAATGAATCTAAATACGTGTGACAGTCAATTTCCTGACTCATTTCTGCATGGGGAAAAGAGATGATAAGAGGCAGAAAATGGATAAATACTTCCTAAACGGTGAAATTATCAATTTTAGAGAGTGAATTTCAGAGGAAGGCTGGGGAGTTGATAAGGAACTGTTCCCATGAACGGGAATTTGAGGCTTTTTAAAAAATTGATCAAGGGTTTATTTTTTTTTTTTTCTGTCTTTTATGTGAAAGGCACCAGACAGAAGAAGGAGAAATAAATATGAAAACCTGGCAATTTACAGTGGGCAGGGAGAGGGGCAGGGCTTTATCCTCTGTGATACTGTGGAAATCAAAATTGAATACCTTCAAAATCGCTGCATGATTTATTTCTTCATTCCTGGCTTGATGCAGTGGCAGTCCCTAAAAAAACAGGATTCTTTTCAGTTCATTTTTTAGTGGTATTTCGGTAGAATTCTCTTGCACTCAAGGGGTGAGAAATACAGAAGTGTTTCTGTATTGGATGAATTTTTGACGAACATTTGACGAACAGACCTGAACGTTTGATGAAATTTATTTAGTTCAAGACTAAATTTAGCTCAAGTTTATTCAGTTCGAGACTAAATTGGACGAGTGAAACCTTTTCAACATTGAACTTAGAAATTACCAAAAAAAACCCCAAAAAATACAAAACAAAAAGAAAAGAGTTGATGGAGTTGGATGGAAAATACACAAAATAAAGCTTTTATTTTAACACCCTTTCCTTTGTCTTGAGCAGCTCAGCTCTCCCCACCCATCCTGGCTACAACTGATTTGCACTCCTGCCACGGAGCCTGGGGATCATTTCCCGTGCGGGCTTTAGAAAACTCCATGGTTTTTCCTAAATTAAAAACCCCTTTGGAGCTCCGGCCATCTGCAATTACCTGTGAGGTGACGCTTCCCTTAAAGACTCGATTTGCGGCAACAACCTGGGTAATTTTCTCCTCCTTTGCTGAGCTGTCAGGGCCCAACAAAACAAACCCAGGAGCCTTTTCAGGGGTCTGGAAACGAGCAGAACTCCCCTGGTTCCGTTTTGTGCTGGGACACAAGTTGTTGTTGTTGGTGTTGTTGTTGCTGTAAGGGGAAATAATGAGCTGGAAGGTGGAATTATGTGGGGTGTCGAAAGAAAGAAAATCAGTTTTTTCAGGATCCCTGCGTCCAGTGGAGTGAGAAAAGTGTGAGTAAATTTACTCCTTGGAGTAACTGCGGTAAATTGAATTTGGAGGTTCTTCTTGTGGCCCTGGGGGTGAGGAGAGAACACAAGTGTGGGAGGTGGTGGAGGATGGAACAAACACACCGGGGCTGAGGAATAAAACACTTTTCCCAAGGTTTAATCTTGTTCAATGAGGGCCTGAAGGAGCGGAAAAAGATGGAGAGAGAGAGGATTTCCAAGGGCTGGAGGGGACAGGACACAGGGAATGGATCCCACTGCCAGAGGGCAGGGCTGGGTGTGATTTTGGGAAGGAATTCTTTACTCTGAGGGTGAGGAGGGGCTGGGATGGAATTCCCAAAGGAGCCGTGGCTGTTCTGGATCCCTGGAAGTGCCCAAGGCCAGGCTGGATGGGGCTTGGAGCAACCTGGGACAGTGGGAAATGCTCCTGCCCATGGCAGGGAAGTGGAAAAAGACAATCTGTACATGCTTGTAATTCAAACACTGAGAGATAAATCAATTTTTTAAAAATTATATTTTATGAGTTTTAGCTTGCACTCGGGTTGGGATGTGACCCATGAATGTATTTCCAGAGCTGGATGTTTTTAGGTAAGGGAAAATAGGGTTTAAATAATCTAAGGGAGAGCTGAGTTAAAATGTTTCACCTAGTCCTGGATGAAAATTGATACAATGGAAGTATTTCAGCAGCTTTTGTTGTCTGAGGACCACTGCCCTCATTGTCAGGATAAATGGAAATTCCTCCTGGATCTTGTGGAGTGCTGGGAGAAATTCCCTCTCACACATTCCTGCAGAAAATCGTATTTCTTCCACCGGCTGGAGACTGACTCGTTATTTCCCTGCCTTAACAAGGCCCCCAAAACAACATTTATTCATCAGCTCCCGGCCAAGTGGGGAATCCAACCACCTCCCCGTTTACTCAGAGGGAAAAGATGCATATTCAGCCCTAATTTCCAGCTGGAAAATTCGCAGGAACAATGAACAGCCCCATCCATTTTTCCAGCCCTGCTCCCCGGCCGTGTCCGGGCGTTAATTGGTTTTCTGTCCTCCACACTTGGCTGCACCCACCAAGGTTTTTACAAATTCCCTCCAATGAAAAAACTTTCCTTTTTTCTTCTTTTAATTAATCAAAATTTATACCAGCAGCAAGGAAACGTAGCAAAGAACTGAAAGTAGCAGCGAAGAAATGAGCATTTAAAGTAAAAAGTGTGGAAATGTTTTTTTTTTTAGCCCAGTATTGTGGTTTCCATCTCCGAGCTGGACTCTCTAATTAACGTGTTCTCATTAATTAACAGCTGAAACACAAACTATGATGAGTTTATGCTTTTGCAAAAGGAAAAATTCCTCTTGTTTTTTGCTGCTTTTTCAGCTGTGACATGAAATTAGCTTTATCCATTTTGGTTCCTTGTTGTGCTGGATAATTCTCCTGGAGCAGCTCTGGCTCTGCCTCCTCCTGTAGCCCTCTGTTAATCAAGATCAGAGCCAATTAGCAGTGTCTGGTTTAAATTGCTGCAAGCAATAAA
Source organism: Sinosuthora webbiana (assembly GCA_013397395.1). NCBI lineage: Eukaryota > Metazoa > Chordata > Aves > Passeriformes > Sylviidae > Sinosuthora > Sinosuthora webbiana. Next base: position 37,857 of record VXBN01014480.1, on the reverse strand, counting down.
AGATAAAGTCTTTACCAGAGAGGTTTTGATCCTCAGTGTTTTCAGGGCTGAATTTTGGCCTCCTTTTTGGTGCACAACATTTAACATTTCTGGCGAAAATCTGGGAGTTTTATGTCGTGAGGGATATTTGTAAAATTCCAAATGTGATTTATGGGCAGATCTGGGTTTTTTTCAGCTGAGGATCTTTCAGACATTGGAAATATCGACAGCAAAGCCACGGAACAGGTGCTGAATTAATCCTGAAGAAAAATAACTTTGTGCCTCACTAAGTAAATCCCTGACAATCTGCTCAGCATCTTCATCATAAAAAAACCGTCCAAATTCATCCGACCTCACGAGAAAACCAAATAAAACTGAACCTCATTTCCACCCCTCCTTTAACTGCAGGTGTTCAGGAGATTTAAATCATCTCCAAAGTGTCCAAACGCCCTGAGCAGGGATCCAACATCTGCAGGTTGTAATTTCTCTCCAACATCAAACCATTTACTCAGTTACTGTAGCAGCAAAACAAATCCACTTCATTTGAGGTGGCTGAGTGGTTTATTTATTTCTGAAAGTGTTTCAGTCTTGCCCACGGATCTTCCCGTGTCCCACAGCCAGGGATGGGTTTGTTCTGTCTGCACCAGGCTGTTGGCAGATGGAGAGGGAGGCACTGAAAACTCAATTAATGCCGTTATTAAATATTGTGCAGCTTTCCCAGGGTTCCTTTTTGAATGTTAAATCCTCCACGAGGGTGGACAACCATTTCCCCCGATCTTTGGCCAAGAAAAGAGAGAGACATCACATAAATGTGGATTAAATATGAATTATACATGGATTTACAGGTGGGTTATATGGGATTTTATAGATGGATTATAAAAATCAGTGTTTTTTTCCTTTTTACTTTGTGTTTTCCCATATTCATCCTTGTTCCCAGGAAGTCCTGAACAAAGTTAATCCCAAAGTCTTCTCCCAGCTTTTCATTAGGGGTAAAAAAAAAGGTTTTTAGGTCATGATATTTATTAGGTTATCCTTCAAAATTCCTGCAGCCGGTGAAATACGAGTTTCCAGCCAACAGCCACTGAAATATTCTGGGTCTGGATGTAAAAAATTTCGTCCTGACTTTGTTCAGTTATGGAAAAGGAGGAAAACAAGCCCGCAACAACAAAAAGTTCCGCATCTTTGAACTCTTCTTTGGCTTTGATAATGATCAAATAAATCACTTCTGATCTCGCCCAGCTCATCAGCCCATTCCTAACAGGCTGCCCTTTATTGTGACAGATCTGATGATATTTGGTGATGACCAGTCAGGGGGAAAACAATGTTTAATGTGGTGACAGCTGATTTGATTATCTCTGGTGCCCATTCATCGTCTCCGAACATTTCTTTGGGTCAGAGCCAGCCCTGCGTTTTCCTTCCTGTGGCAGGATCACAGAATGATCCAATAAATCCATCAGGGAGGCAAAAGACCAGTCCTGGAGAGGAGTGAATAATTCATTGGTTCAGTGGGAACCTGTGGTGCCCAGCCAAGCAGATTTCCAATTGGTGAGTGAACTTGATTTTTTTCTAAAATTAATTCTAGAAAAAAAACAACCTCATTCTTCTAAAATTAAGTTCTAAATAAAAAATTTAATCTTTAATTAAAAAAAAAAAAAAATCTAGAAATTTTCTAAATTAAAACACATGACCCAGGTGTCACGGGGAACCTGCCCTGGGGTCAATCCCTCATTTTTAGGAATGAGAAATTCAACACCTCCTAAACCACCCCGGACTCTGTGCCTCTGTGACATAAAGACCCAGAACAACCTTGTGCCTCAGTGGAGATAAAAAGTGGGGAAGTAAAAGGCTGAAACTCCTGCAGAAACGCTGTTTGACACATGAATTTCCCCGAGCAGGTGCTCAGGTGTTTATGTGCTGCTGAGCTCCCCCTGTTCACTCGTTTTCCAAGTCAGGTGCGTCCATTTCGAGGCAGATTTTCCGACCCGACTTCCAACAACGCCACCAAATTCTGCTGTAAATCTCTGTGTACCGAGACCTTCTCTTAAAAAAGATGTCTCCATCTGATAGGGTGCTAAATCTTTCCATTTTCTACAGGGTTTGTTTTTTTTTTTTGCAGACTTCAGTCACTCTCCAGGAGAGTAAATTTTCTCTGGAGTCCTCATAAAGATGACAGAGAGGTGCCTCTGAAAAATAACAGGGGACGCTGAATTTCACAGCTAGTTTTTAAAATAAAAACAATCCAAATACATACATATATTACAAGGTAGTGATGTGAATAATAATGGTTCTAAATGGTTCTAAAATGGTTCTAAACTGTGGAAAAGCTGATACACACCCTGAAAATAACTGGGATGTGCGCTGAGGGACTTGTTGACTCTCTTCTGTTTGCTTTGTGTGGAAATCTTTACAGGTGATGCCAATCCCAGAAATAAATAGCTTCTTTCCTTTGTGCAGCTCCTAGTTTTATCTTTATCCCCTCGAAAAAAAGAGTTTGCTTTTTGGCCAAAAGTTTTAGCTGGGGTGGGCACCAGTGTAAAGCTCATAAAAAGGGGATTTACTAAATAAATGTCAATGGGCTCCTCTAATAAAATTATGCAGCGGGAGCAGCCCAATTAATGAGAGAATGGAGAAGCTCCTTGAACACAAATATTTTGTTTTCAGCACAAGATGGAGGTGCCCAATCTCTCAATTGTCTCCCAAGGAATTGATCAGTGAACCTCAATTTCCTGAGCTCTTGGTTCCTTAGTCTGGAATAAGAACTTTGGGGTGGTTTTTTTTATTTTTCCTGGGAAGTTCATGTCCTGTTTGGAAAATACCAAGTCCTGTCTGGGCCCTGCTGTCACATCCCTCACCCTGCATTGATCTTGATTTTTTTATTCTGTTTTAATTCTTCTTTAATTTAATTCTTCTTTAATTTCATTCTTCTTCTAATCCTTCTTTAGTGCTTTCTCCAGAACCATGGACAGAGCTCTGTCTTGCAAAGCTTTTGCCCAGTGCTCTTCAAACTTATAAAACGTTGGGTTTTTGGAATGATCTCCTTTCAAAGAGTCACCACCGAAATGAATTAACCCAGCAGAAGTCAGTGTGATTAAAATAAAAATTAAAATTTAAACCCCAGCCTCTCCCAGTGCTGCAGCACAAACGATTTTGGCATGTTCCCCTCAGCTCAGCCTCTTTCATTCGCGGGTGTTCCCAGTGGGCAAAGCACAGTTTGTCACCTTTCAGTGACATGGAACGTTTGTGAATCCTTCCAGGGGGAAATTCCACTTGGACAACCACAAACCAGTTGCTCTGATTCCATTATAAATCCTGCACCCCTCGTGGCAGACGCCTGAAATTTCCGTTTTCCAATTCAGTCTCTCGGCAACGTGCCAAAACCAGCCCTGAGTTAACAGAAAAAAACAAAAATCCCTAAAATCCTGAGTCTGCTACTTTGAAATTATTTGTAATGGTTTTGCAGCTCTTCGGGATCTATTTCGGTTGAAATGAAACTTGACATTTACATCATACCAATATTTGGTTTGTACACAGCCACAACAAGAGAAGCTGCAGCCCTCCAATCATCTGCTGAACTGCAAAATGGAATTATTTATGAGAAAAAAATGTAATATTTCATTTTCATATTCTCAATTAAACCGGATTGAAAGCAAAAACTGTCCAGATCAATCCAGGGAAAAAAGAAAGATACAGACTCGGGTTTAAAAAGCCCTGAAATGAAATCTTGGATTTCTTTTATTCCTTTTTGTGTGTCATTAGGGGTTTTTTTACTCCAGTAGAAAATGCAAACAAGGCAAAAAAAAAAACCAAAACCCTCAAACAAAACACAAGAAACTGAGAAATTGAACTTTTATTTAAAGTATTATGAAAATATTTATCATCTCCAGCTCAGTTCATGTGTAATTAATGATATTAAAAGGCCTTTTGGAGTGTAAAAGGTGGTTTGCACTTCACTTCTGCCTCCTGACATCAGCGTGGAGCAGAGTCCACTCAGACCTGGCCCCTGCCACAACCTCCCCTGCCTCACCCAGGCTCTTCCCCTCCTTCGGCTGCACTTTTTAATTAAAAAAAACACACGTGCTATTTGAACAATCCTTTATTTGCTCCGCTTGGAGAGCTCCGAACCTGCCCTCAAATGTCAGGGAGTTCATCCCAGTGTTTGACTTTCATATTCTGTTGCATATCCTGGGCCTGTCAGGGCTCCCTTTGGGCAGGAACTTTAGGATTTATTCCTCACCTCCCATTTCTGCTGCTTCCCATCGCTCCCACTGATCAAAACTGGCATTGTTCCATCTCTAAATGAGTTTCCAACGCTGGGTTTAAATCTTTTCCTGCTCTGAGTTGCCAGGCAACTGCCACACAAATTCACCTGCAAGCTCCTGGCTCTGCCCAGGGCCCCAAAATCCCACCCAGGTGTTGGAACCCTGGGCAGTGAGAATTCCAGAATTTCTGTGCTCACAGGCACTGACCCCCAAGGTAGTGCTACATTGGACCTGAGGCCGTGGAAAAGGCTCCCAAAATTAAATAATAGAACTAGAATTATGGGTGTGTAGTTTGAATAGAAGTGTGTGATATCACAGGGTGGGAAACTCAGAGTTTAAGGGTTTAGAACACAGTAATATAGATATAAAGCAAGATGGAGGTTTTAGGGTGTAGACCAGTCCTTCATTTTCACCTTCTTCTCCATGGGTCTGGGTGGTGTTTTGTAATTGGGTAGAAAACTCCACATTTCGGGCCACACATGGTTGGTTATTGAGTTAAAACNAATACAGGTGCCATTTCTTAATTGGACAGTTTATCCTTTAAAAGCCTTGTAAAGAAAGAGATGGAGGCCATTTTTTACTTTGCTAGCCAGAACTCACAGCTCGTGAGACTGTAACAGAGATAAGAACTAATAAACACCTGAGTCTGAACACGAAGCAACATCTCTGGAGCGTTTAATCCCGACCCTAACAGAAAAGAAGACAAAAAAGCAACACCCAGACCCCTGGGCTTTCCTGCTCCCCGTGGATGGAGCCAGCTGGATCCGGGGAAATGAGACTGGAGCCCATCCTTGGAGGAGCAGCCAGCCCAGCCCCTGGCCTGGCACAGGCCCCAGAAATCCCACCCTGGAGCTCCGGCAGCCTCGGCGCCGGGACATTCCCTGGGGGAAGAAGTTTTTCCCAAAATCCAGCCAAAACTCCCTGAGAGATTCTCTTGTTGAGGTTTCCATCACTTGGGGCCTTGATCTAACTCCCCCCATCCATCCTGGCCTATCCTGGGACAACCCAAAGCTTTAATTCTCCTCATCCATCCCTGGCCTATCCTAGGCTGTTTCTAAGCTTTAACTCAACTCGTTCCTAAGCTCTAACTCCCCTCATCCATCCTGGCCTATCCTAGGCCATTCCTAAGCTTTAATTCAACTCCCCCCATCCATCCCTCACCTATCCTAGGCTGTTCCTAAGCTTCAATTCCCCTCACCCATCCTGGCCTATCCTAGGTTGTTCCAAAGCCGGACTTAACTTCCCACCTTCAGAAGAAGCTCGGACACCATTGGACCTTCAGGATCAGTTCAGTTCTCCTTTCACAAACATTTTGCTTTAAAAAGGAAAAAAAAAAACAAAAAAAAACAACAACCTCAGAAAATCCCAATTTTCCTGAGCATTGAGATGGATCATTCTTTATTCCAATGAACACCCAGCCCGAGGGCTTTACCCACTGAAATAATTCTTTTTTTTCCTGAACACCAAGCACCCATAAATACTATTTTTCATATTCTCACCAGCAGATCATTTGTATACTAATTTTCCAATCATGCAGACCCGGGCTCATACTTAAAGCTGTTAAAGGGGGGTTTGCTGGCTTTAAATTTACATCTTATTTTTATAATTTGCTCTTAGACTTACTCATCATCACAATTTCCCGTGGCTCACTCAGGTCCCCGGCAGCGCTCCCGGATATTTTGCTGCGCTCTCACAGCCCCTTTACGATGAGGAGAGAGACATTAAAATGGGTGTTTTGTATTATCCCAGGATTTCTCTTGGCAAACATTCCCTGGAATGCTCCAGATTTTCTGCAGGGGTCTGTGTGGCCGCTCAAGGCTGAGCTCTGCTCTGCATTGATTTTCTTCTGGAAATCAGAATTTCCTCCTGTAGTGGATAATCACAGCTAATTTCATGAATTCATGTAAAGAATCACCGTGGCCCAGATTTTTGCCAGGCACTTGTGGAGCTCCTGCTGTTCAGATTTTTAACTTGTCACGTTTACTTTATTTACTTTGTAACCGGTTAATGTCAAAAATCTGGGATTTTTTTTCCCACTGAATCAATGAATTTTTTTTTTTCTCCTGAAACAAATGAAAAGTTCACACAAATTCTGAAAATGTAATATTTTTAAGCACGTTTGGGAACATTTTTCAGGTCACTTTCAATCCTTTTATTCCTTTAAAAACACCTGAGTTAAATGTGAGACTTTGATTACTCATTTTTATTAAATTTTGTCATTAAAATGCAGAACAGGAAATTTTCTAAAGGGGTTCAAGGCTTTCACTTGAGTGTGTGTTTTTAGGAGTTAAAATCTTTTCTTGTGGATCACATTGTCTCTTTAGACAAATTATCCACGACAGCAACGATTTGAAGGAGTTAAATACATGAAAAAGCTGGGAAAGGCCAGGGCAGGGAGGTGTAATTATAACATGAAATAAATATAAAATAAAGCAGAAAATAATGAAAATAAAGCTGCAATAATGAACTCCCTGAACTTGTCCTGCTCACAATTTCAGCAGGGCTGCAAATCCACCCCAATAAATACAAATGCAGCAGGAGAGCAAATCTGTCGTGACAGGTAAAAGAATTGTCAAAGAAAGAAACTTTTACATCCTCTCTTCCCTTCTAGGTAAATTTTTGACTTGAGGAGTTTGCCTCAGTTTTGGAGATGAGCTCGACAGGGAACAACAACCTTTGTTCATTCTGCACAATCCATTGGAGGTGAACATTCAATTAAATCACCAGATTTTGGTTGGTGACGGTCGGGGTGGGGACTCCCCACAGCCACCAAGGAGAAATAATTCACATTTCTGTTTAGGAGAGGGAGAGAAGGACTTCTGCTTTGGGAGTTTCTGTCTCTGTTTCAAAATGCTCCTGGCAGGAGGGAGGGGAGCAGGGAGAGGCAAAAGCAAAGGGAAAAGGAGGAAAAATAGGGAAGGGAAGGGACTGCTGAAGACAAACTTGTTTAAATACACTCTTCATCCCCCCAGAGGCTGCTCCTTTGGGGAGTTCATTTTGCCACTCACAAAGACGCAGCTGCAAGCCCCAAAGGTCCGAGACTTTCTCCTCCAAAGGGGTATTTATGAGTCTTTAAGTGCAAGGAGAGAAAGATATTTTTTTATTAGAGGGAGGCTGCCAGGAGGGGAATTGATTCAGCGCCTCGGTGTGAGGCGGCAAACACGCCCCTCTCACCTCAAATCCACACATCGGGCTCCGGGAGCTCCAATTATCCTGACAAAAATGGTTAAAAAAGCAACTGAACAATGGGATTGGAAGGGAGGAGAGAGGTGGGGATTGGGCCTGAGGCAGAGAGTGATGGAAAAGCTCCGAGGTGGAGCAGGAGCCGCTCCTGGAGGACTCTGTGCTGCTGGAGATTTATCTGGCAGCAGCATCCCTGTGATTCACGTTTAATAATAGCGTCTTGCTACAGCTTCTGGCTCGGAATTGAGTCCTGAACCGTTTCTGCAGCACGGCTGAGGGTGGATCTATACAATCTAAAAAAGAAACAGTTCTTTTTGTCCTCAAGCTTTGCTGAAGTTATAGTATTGCCAATTTGTTCTTAAACTCCCTGCCCTTAATGGGCTGGGAGCACAAGGGGCTGTGAATACCCTCGGTGACAGAAGATGCCTTCAGACCCATTTCTTGGAGATGTTTTGCCACAATTTTAGGATTTCCTCTGAGCAGAGACCCCCTGGATGAGGCCACAATCACTGTGCAAAACAGCAGCGATGTAAGAGAAGCGTGGAGATTAAAAATGTAGCCAGGACAAAGCTGGAGAAGAGAGAAAATAATAATTTGCTTTGAGCTGAGCAGTAAATCCCCAGGGCAATAATGGCCCTCCCCTGGCACCCACTGATGGAGTTTTCCCAAGTTTTCCCCTCTGATCCTCGAGGAGTTTTCCCTGGCACTGCTCAGGCCAGGCCATCCAATACCGGCTGTAAAAAGGTGACTGAGAGGAATTTCTGATCACTGCCTGTGCTAATTAAAGAGTTCTGCAGGGAGCAGAGGGTTGTGTGATCCTGAAACCAAAACTCCAAACTCTCAGGGCCCAGCCAGAGCCTCCAAGCCCTGATCTGAGCAGATGAGCACGGGGGGATGCAGAGGGGTTTGATTAATGAAACTCCATCCAGAACCCGCCTGCCTCGGGCTGGGCTTTACAGCAAATATCGATCCCTGCTTGGAGAGCTCAAAACAGGAGAGGGAAAGCCAAGGAGAGCTGACATTTGACCCCTCAGGAGCTCTCTGAACTTTCCTTCTCTCTGCATAGCCCAAGAAAGTGAATGTTTTCCTTTGGAGAGGAAACAGGTGAGTTTCTTTTTAACCTCTAGAAGACATTTTAAGCTCAGGGATTCTTTCTTCTTACTACAAAATCAAAAAGCTGTTGCAGTCAACCTGCTGAAACATCAAATTGCTGCTTCTCACGGCTGAGATGTGTGAATGGGGCTGCCAGGGAGGAATTATCCCTTAGCTGAAATATCCCGAATCCCGGGTTTATTGTGTTTCTGGGTGTTTGTGTGTGAAATAAATAAACGGAGTAGCTGCACAGTTATAACTTTGGCTTAATCTGAGGAGCCACAACAGAAGGTTCTGAACAGAAATGGAGGGAAAAGCAGAGGACACGATTTCTGTCTCTTGTGGCAGAATTAGGGCCAAGCACATTTCCATCCCTCCTCCAGCTGTTGCCGTGATCGTTCTCCCAAATCACTGTTTTCAGAGCACGCACTTCACCAATAAAATTTAAAACACGGTATTTTGTTCACTGCCTCAAGTATGAAGAACTTCACCTTAAAAACATTTCCAATTCAATGATTGCTCAGATGGAGGGTCAGAGGAGCAGAATACGATGAGAGCAAAAGGAAAAAAAAAATAAATCTGAATATTTGCACCCTCAGAAAGAGGCACCAGAAACACTTGCAGATGCTGCTGCGCAATAAATCACTTTGAAAGGAACTTCAGTGGGAGAATTATGACCAACCCCAACAGGGAAAAGCAGAGATTCTCTGCGTAAATATTTGTCTTGCTACTTATTCCTGATTTTTCTGTGATTTATGGCTTCTGTTCGTATGATTTCTGAGCATTTAATAGACGAGATTTTTGTGCGGCCTGTGCTGGGTAGTCCCTAATCAGCTGTAATAGAGTAAAAAACGTGTCAGCCCCAGCACAGCAGAACAGCCTTTTCTTCATCAAACTGCTGCTGGCAAGGGCAGGGAGTTTTTAATCCTGGTTTTTACTTAAAGCCCAGCTGGAAGCAGAAGTGGAAATATCTCATTTTAATGGAGTCAATACCCAATTCAACAACAGAGGGTAATCCTGGCAGCACGAGGACTGCCAGGGAGAGTCTGTAAAGGGAACAAACATCTCACTTGGGGCAAGGAGTCGGCTTGGCCTGGCCTGGAATTGCTCCCGTTCATCCCAGCTGGAATGCTGGAGGTCAAACTGCTCCAAATGCTTGGTGTGATCCCTCAAAAGCATCTCCTGGAGCTCCCTGGTGTGGTTTGGAGAGGGCTTGGCTGCCTGGAACGGAGAATTCAGGGCTGGAGGCGTCGGAGGAGTCAGCTGGAGTCTCCAAAATGGAATGTGATGGATGAAGTCAGCTCAGCTCAGAGCTGGAACTCTCATTTTTTTTGGAAAAGGTTCTCTGGGAATCCCCTGTGTGGTGCCTCTGCTGAGTTCAGAATCCCAGGGACCAGGATTCCTGGCAGCATTCTGAAGGAATGAAGAGCAGGAATTAAAGCCAAGGGAAAAAAGGGGATCCTGGAACATCCCTAAAGATGAAGAAACAAAGTTTGACAACACTGCTTCTCTCTGAAAACAGCAGCATTTGCACAACCCCATGAAACGAGGCCACAAAACAAAATTAATGCACAAAACTGATCCCAAATCCAGCTCAGGTCTCCAAGGTGACCCTGCCTGAAGTCCTTCCCCTGCTTTAATTAAAAGCTCTCCCTGCTCTGGTGTCGATTTGCATTTACCCCGAGAAAGGAGTGAGGAATAAAGTGGGGTTTGGCAGAAAATGTTTGTGCAGGCAGCACCGGGAGCCCCAGGCAGGCTGGGAGGGTGATGCCAGCAGGATTTTTGGGTTTGGGGCAGGGGGAGAAGCCAGGATGGGCTCCCAAGGAACATCCCCTGCAGGCACCTTGGATTTTGGAGGGCAGAGCCACGGCGAGGAGAGGGACTGAACCCAGAAATTTCCTTTATCAATTCACTGGGCTCTGACAGAACCCTCCTTAAACCCTGCAAAATTTCACGGGGACTCGGATTTCAGAAATGGAGCTGCCTGTGAGGATTTAAAATTCCATTTATCAGCTTGATTATCACTTAGTATTCCCCAGGATTGCATCCAGTGACATTTTCATGATGTATTCTCAGAACCAACCCCCCAAAATTTGTTGCTATTCTTTCCTGCTGCTTCTGTTCTGAAAGAGGTTTAAATTTGAGGTGTTACGGCAGTTTGGGAGGAGAAGAAGAAAAAAAAAAGAAAAAAAGCAGTTTATAAGTGCTGTGCTAAAAGCATTAACATTTGATTTGCAATAAAGTATATTGTATGAAAGTGTCTGTATTATCGGATTCCAGTCCCTGGATTAGTGACTATTCACCTCATCTTTTCCCACCCTGTAGGGAAAAAATCATTGCCAATTGAAGTATTTTCATTTGTGCTGTTTAGGCAGTCCGGGCAGGAACGCTTTGAGCACAGAGGGGTTGTGCTGGCAGATACTGATGTCCTCAGGAAAAAAAAAAAATAAAAATCTGCTCTGGGAGAGAGGGGACTGAACTTTCCTTTGGTTTAAAGTCTGTTCATGAACATATTTTTTTATAGGTTTTCGTGATTCAACGGCGTGAACTTGCTCGTATCCTTTAAATCTGCAATCTAATTAAGTCTAATGAGTAAATTTAATAAATTAACCCCAAATTTAGCAAGGAAAAAAGCTGTATTTATGACTTTCTGTATGGCTTTTATGTCTTTATGTGATTAATGGGCTCCAGTGATATAAACCCTCACAGGTCTCTCAGTCGCAGCGCTCAATCTGTGCATGAAAAATTTTGATTTTTGCCACAGGTTTCAAACTCCTCAGGCCCGAAAAGTGTGAAATTTGCACAACCTTTTAAAACAATTGCATTTATTATTGTTATTTGCAGTTATTACAAAGATATAACTTGTTTGGAATCTTGCCTTGAGCGTTTCCATTCAGAATTCCAGTAAATTCCATCACCCCAAACATCTGCAGGGGGGTTTCACCTCAATATCTCCTTTAGCTCCTCGGACTAATTCTCCAAACTCCCTCCAAACTTTCCGATATTGCAACAAAAGCCTCAATCTACTCCCAAATCTGTCTCCCTTTGCTCGTCCTCGTTACTCATCCCCAATTAGCAAATTGTGCTCCAATGACATTGATCTTCCCCCGGCCCTAACGCTGAAAGGAGCCTTGAAGAACATTTTTCCCCGGCAAATTCTGTTCCCCGGAACTCGAAGTGACACGAAGAAAGTTGCGCTGCACTCTGGGGGACGGGAAGGAAGGAATATTTGATGAAATCTAGACTTGCACTTTAATGGGCTCCTCGGGAAAGAACGTGTCACAGGAGGAATTCTTTCATCCTGCCGCGGTGACGGGGAAAATGGGATCGTGGGATTTTCAGAATTAAGGAAAACACAATAAAAGAATGTTTTTTTATTTCCAGAGCTTTAGATTGCGCGCAAGTGATTCCGAAAGCACGTCCCAGGCAATTTGAATAAGTCATGGAATCAAATCCATAAATAAACTTATTTTTCCCGGGACAGAACCAACCACAGGCTGCTCATAACATGAGGAGTTTCACTGACACGACCTTGAACACACAGATACGAAAATTGCGGAGAAACGGCCAGTAAAAAAGCAGAGAACTTTGATTTCCCCATTTTTTTTTCACCACTCTAGCCAGGCTGTATCGAAATCAAGGCACCAATGCGCACACCGAGAAACACAGAAATGTTCCTGAACAAAAACTCTCAGCCAGTGGGGCACAGAGGTTGATGTGATGTTATTTACCCCTCCCACGTTGGCTGAGATAATTGCGGCAATCGCGGAGCTCATTTTCACACAAAAGCGGGGAAATAAACGCCTGAAATCAGTTTAATCTGCGAGAAACAACGAGTTCCTCCCGGAGCATCAAAGCCTTTGAGGCGAGGAGCTTTTGTTCCATCGCAAACCTGTAAAGAGCAAAGCGAGCCTTGATGAGCTGCCAGATGGACGCAGTGAGGAACTAACCCGTCATTGGCTCAGGTATAAAAATAGAAGATATTTCAGGGGAAAAAAAATCTCCAGGATGTGCTGGAAAATCAGAATTTCCGGATGAGGCTCGGTTTTCAGGCCAGTGGGGCCACACAGAGAACAAACCCTTAATTTTGGGTGGAATCAGGCGGCATTTAAGGCGAGGACAGGAACCATGGCAGTGCTCGAGAAAGAAGCAAAGGATTTGTTCTGTCCTGGTGTAGTGATCCATTAAAAAAAAACAAAAAGAGATTTTTCACTGGGATAAATTTGTATTCTTTTTTCAGTCTTCCAAGCGCTTTCTTCTTCCCTGTTTTTGAGCAATTCAATTTGAAATCTAATTGCCACAAACACAGGTAACTGAAAGAATAGGACTAGGAGAATAGGAAATAGAAAGAATAGGAAATAAGAAAAATTTCTCCTATTTCCATTGAGTTTGTTCTAAATGAACACCATTCAATCCATATTCTCCTGTTTAGATTTTTCCCTCTCTGAGAAGCTGAACAGCAAATGATGTTTATTATTTACGAGCTCTCTCTCTCCTTTCACTGACAGACAGCCGGGGAGAAGGTGCCATTTTTTATTGGCTTTGCAAGATGAAAGATGAAACAAGTGCTGGCCCATCCTTGAGCTTCCCACCTGACCTCTGCTCAGGAGTTCGATGTCAGCAAGTTGAAATAAATAACGTAAAATGCATCACATGATTAGAGAAATTTGTCAGGCCTGCCCTGTTGACTAATAAAAGGACGAACTCCTCCTCGCACAAATCAAACCCCGGAGCCATCAAACCCTGAAGTGTAAATCCCAGAGTCCTTGGGAAGGGTTGTGTGGAAGAGGAATTTATTTTGGGGTTTTTTTTTTTTTTTTTTTTTTTTTTTTTTTTTGCTCAGGGGACAAACAAAAGGACTTCAGCAGGAATTACTGGTGTGTGTTTTATGTCTGGGAGGGGGAAAAAAAAAAGAGGAAAATAACAAATATTAGCTCTTAATTTAAAAGAAGAGCATCTGGCTGAAAAGCTGCATTAGGAATAGTGAAAGTTCTGTATTTTTGGGGGATCTTCAGGAAGCAGAGATGGAAAAAAACCCAGTTTTAAAAGCTGGAATTCGGGCAGTTTTGACATCCCCATGTCTTGGTGCACAGATGGCTGGAGCTGGGATTGTTGTTGAAGGTGCAAATTGTCCTGGAGATTGAAGAGCTCCTTGGAACATCCCCTTCCATGGGAAAAGAGCACTTGAAAGCAAAATTATTCTGGGGGGGAAAATGATGTGATTTTCCAAACAGCTGAGTCAGTGCTAACCACTCCGGGGCTTAAAGCTCTCCTGAGTGAACCTGACCTCCTGGAAAAACTTGCAATGGAAACTTTTCCCTTCCCCACATCTCCAGAGTGTGCACCAAGCTGCAAATGCCAGTTCCTCTGAGCTGAAGGAGGAAAAAAAGGCAATTGGGGTAATTTAACTGGTTTCATATATATATTTTTTTATTTTTTTTTACTGGCTCAGGTCTTAAACCTTTTAAGTGTAACTGGAGCAGCTTGATGGTGTTGCAGGAAACCGAAATGGAGCTTGTCAAGCTGACTGGCTTCAGCATGAAATTGTGGTTAAGGGGTCCTAAACAAAACTTCAGGCTGGTAGAAAACTCCCATATGAGTTAGCACAAAGCTAAAAGAAATGTTTTTAAGACCTGTTTTACCTACCTGTTTTAAGCCACGGGTAAGGGCTATTCTAGTTACATCCCCAGTGTTAAAACACACTTGGTAAAAAACAAAAAAGATTTCAGGAGAAGTGGATAAGAAAATTGCAGAGTTCTGCCAAATGCAGGCTGCGTTTTCTGGGTGGTGATGTCTTTGTTTCAGATCAGCCCAAATTCAAAATCACTGCGTGAGAACAATGAAAATATCGTTCTCATTTTCATAAGCATGGAATAGAAGATGTTAAAGATCATCTACTCCCAGCTAACAGCCTTTTGTACACACAAAATTCACAAAAATGGAAGATTTTTAGGTTAGGAGATTTCCCTTGGCCCATAGTCCATTTTGTGACAATTTTGTGACAATTTTGTGACAATTTTGTGACCATTTTAGGTCCATTTTGTGTCCATTTTGTGACCACTTTGTGACCATTTTGGGCCCACCTTGGGTGTAGCCCTGGCCAGGCTCTTGTCCTGGCCAAGGTGTGTCCTAAAGGCCTTTCAATAAATCTCTGCTTTATTCTCCAGCCCTGTCCAGTCTCCGTTCCAGCTCAGCCTTCCCAAGGCCATCAGCCTCTGCAGCAGGTCAGGAGGCACAGATGTAAAAACTCCCGCAGAAAGTTTAAAAAAATATCTTTTCTAGACTTGAATCATATTTTTCTTTTATAAAGACTGATTCTCATTGGAAGGGCAAAGCCTTGGCGCCATCTCTGTGCTTCACCTGAGGTGGCTGCACCATCCCAAATTCCACCTTTTAGCCCAACTCCCACTAATTGTCTAAACATCCCAAGCTCTCCTGTGCTAATCAGATAATTGGGGCTACAGCAATTGCTCAATTAATTTGTGAGACGGTTTTAAGGGACAAACGGATGAGATGAAAATCCCAATCTGATTACAGATATTGCAAAAAGGAAGAAACCAAATTAAAGCCTCTGGATAAATTGTTCATCTGGAATCGCTCTCTCGGCGCTGCAGCCACCGCCCCAGGGTTAAATGTTCTGTAAAACTTCAAAGGGGAATTACAGCATCTTCCTCTGATTTCTGCATCAAAAGTTCCAGTGGCTGCAGGTGCCCCCATGGAATTATTCCAGCTTCAATTCAACGTGGCAAAGGCAGAGGAATTGAGGGTTGTGGAGTGGTTCTGCCACCTTGAAGATTCCAGACTCGGCTGTGCAGAGCAGCATTTGTCTTTTTTTTAAAAAAAAATAAGATATGTGCAGATATGATGTCTAGGAAATATTTCTTTTCCCTGCCAGGACTGAAGGCACAATCCTCAAGGCTTGTCAGGCGCTCAGGAGAGAGACTTTGAGCTGAAATGTGAAAACAAATTGCTGGTATCTGCTGTCCTGAACCCGGGGTTAATCGCTGCGGTGTCGAGCAGAGCGAGGAAAATGTTGGGTACAGATCTCCTCAATTAACCCCTGGTCTGGGAGGGAAGATTTCTGCAAGGAGCAGAGGCTTCCCGCCACTTAAAGAGCAGCTGTTTCCTGGAGAGAGAGAGCGAAATAAAATCCCGAGGAATGCCATAAATACATAAAGAAAATGGTTTAGCTGAGGGTTAAACCAAAATCCTGCAGGATACCGGAAAATAGCACAGGCCAGGTATTTATAGGCCAGCCTCTGATTCTCTGAGACACTGAGAAGTTGAGCCTGATCTTTCCACTGAAGAAATTCATATTTATATAAGGGATGTTCATTTTCATCTTTGAAAACCTTGAAGATCTGGACCAGACAGGATTTTTTTTTTCGTGCATATAGAAGGTTTGTTATGGGGGGAAAAAAAAAAATCAGAGTATTTTCAGAGGAAACTCTCATCGTTTTCACGGGGAGGAAACTCATCCTGCTGAAAAGGAATTATCTCCTGGGGAAAGGAAAGCAGCTGGATGGGGAAATGACCACCTATCAAAAATTGATCAGCCCCGGCCGGGCTGGCTGAGACAGAATTAGCTGGAGGAAAATAGAGAGCAGGAGAAGAAGGGGAAGGGAGGCAGAGGAGAGATGAATATCAACAAATTCCATTCCTCCTCACAATCACCGACCTGCAGCCACTTTGCTTAAGCAGGGACAATTTAGTGACAATCTTTTGGCTCCTCTTCGGGGGACTAAATTTGGGCTGTAACCCGAGACCTGAACGCCCTTTCTGGAGCTGCGGGAAATCCCTCAAGTGTCTCAAGGTTGTTGCGGATTTTTTTTTTTTTGGCTTTTATTTTTCAACCTCACCTGTCTTAAAGCGCTCGGTAGCAAATGTCGGCTTTGACTGAGTCCCTGGGAAAGTTCTGCTGAGCTCAGTTCATTCCTTCCGAGCCATTAACCGTGGTTGTCATGTAAACTCGCCGCTAAACCAGGCTCCGGCTGCCAGCCCTCGGCTGATTGATGGGGCACAAACGGCTCGTTTTGGGAAAGGCACATTTTTCTTTGAAAGAAATGATTTGCATCACACGCCCTTCTGATTTCACTCCTGAGTGTTTCTATTTTTCAGGTGATTTTTATTGGGATTTTTTTGGGTTTTTTTTTTTTGGCCTGTGTTTTTTTTGGTTTTGGTGGTTTTTTTTATATCTGCCAAGTCAAACCTTGCCTGGCCTTGGTGGGGGAAGGTCAAGAGCCCACCAAGAAGTGAGATCTGGAAACCAAGATGTGGAGGGCTTTGGGGGGAGAAGGATCTGTTGGCTGGTGGGATCAAGCCTTGGCAGCTCCTCTGAGCAGGAGAGGAGAGGGAAAATCCCCTCCTGAGAGCAGAGCAGGAAGGTGATGGTTCAAGGGATGGGCAGCAGGAATTGTCCCATTCTTCCTTCTTCCCTCTAAGGTTCCAGGGGTTTTTCAGGGAAGAGCCTTTTCCCCTTGCCTGGGGTCCCTGTGCACCTCCTGCCCCTTCCCTTCCCTTCCCTTCCCTTCCCTTCCCTTCCCTTCCCTCGGTTTCCATGTTTCCATTTCTCTCAACCCAACTCCTCCTCACACACCTGGACAATTCCCCCAGGAATTGTTTTCTGTCCTCTCCCAAATCCTCTCCAGAGCTTTTGGATCAGGCTGTGCCCTCTCAGTCCAGGAAACCTTTAGTGGTGCCTAACTCAGAGCAGAGGAATATTCCAGTAAAAAAACGACGGGAGAAGTAATTCAGCGTTCATGGTGGAAACCAGGAGTGTCGTTGTGGCTGCTGCTGGCTCCTCCTGAGACACAATCCAATATAAAAACGTATTTATTTCTCATGCTCTGCCCTGCCAGGAGGGCCCTTGGCAGCCCTTCCCGGCATTTCTGGCACCAGGCAGTGCCAGGAGGCCGCGGGTGGTTAAACACCTTTCACGAGCAGAGCCCCCTCCGTGGATAACGACAACAACAAACTGATTTCGGCCTGCAGCAAACCCAATAAAACTGATTTAATACACATTTACCAGCCTGGCCTCTGGTTTTACAGCTGGCCTCTGGTTTAACGGTGCCAAATGGGGGTTTTTGGTTTCCCTCGATGGAAAAGGAAGTGAAATCTGCTGTTAATTTTGTTGGGGAGGAAACTGCTCCACATAAAACACAGCGTGGTTTTATTCCAGCTGTTTCTTGCCTTGTGACCTCGGGAAAGTGTTTCCATGAGGTGAAAAATATACCGGGAGCTCACGGTTACAACCTTTGGTTTTGTCTTGGGGAGGAGAAATAGAGCAAACCGCAGGCAATATTCTGGTTTTATGGGCACAGTGTGACCAGAAGGTCTGAGGGATTATTCCTGTGGAAAAGGGAGAATGAACACTGAGAGATGGGCCTGGAAGGAATCCTTTTTTCTGTACATAATTGCCAACTTTAACTTAAACTGCTCCTCTGGGCTCTCCAGATTCTCCTCTGTGTGTTTAGCGCTGATTCCGGGTTTGATTTGGATCCAAGAGTAACTTTTCTCAAAAATTCTTTGGATTCTCCTTTTCCCCTTCATAGATATCCTTGACTCGTAGGTATTGGTGTGGTAAATGAAGCAGTGCATGTGTTTAATTTATTGATTTATGGTTTAATTTATGTTTTATCACACATTTATTAAATTAATTTTTTATCAGCACAGCACAATGCACTGAAGGATGTTGCTACTTAAACCTCAGGTTCATAGGACTCAGAAATAGTCCCAAAAATCAGAATTAAAGTCTTCAGAAACCCATTGATAAAACTACAGGAAACCCTGATTTTTTTCCAAAGGGAAAACAAGAAATTTCTCTTTCCATCCTGCTCTCATCCCTCCCTTGATTTATTTCCTTGCTGCTTCCAGGAATATTCTGAATTTTTTAAGTGTCTAAAATTCCAGCTGGCATGTGAGCTTTGTTAAATTGGCGGTTTGAATGTGAAATTTCATTTCCATTCTACTGCTGTTGGCACCAGCGAAATTTTAATTAAATTTTGCCTCGTTGGATTTTCATTAAGGACGAGTTCTGCTCCCAAGTTTTGCTGGAGGAGCAGCGACATCACAGAGGCTTCAAAGAGGAACAGACAGACTAAAGGAAAAGAGAAAAAAAAAATTCTGAAGAGTTCAATAAAATGATCAGATAGACAAGAACAGTCAGGGAAGCAATTAATCGTAATTACAGCGTTATTTAATTATCAATTTATATAAATTAATATCATCGTCTGCCTCGTATCTTTAATTAAAGGTTAATTTTGCAGCCTCACATGCACACGTAATTAACCCGCCTGGGGAAACGACCACGATTTGCTTTGTCTCCTGAGGAGCTGCATTGTTTTACGTTTGAGTATTTGAGGAGGATCTTTTCAGGAACTGCAACTTGTTCAATCTTTATTTTCTCCTTTTTTTCCCCCTCACCTTCTCCCGGGGAATGTTCTGGACGAGCCTCAGAAGTCACTGAGAGTGTCTGTGACATCTCACCCACGGAAAATCCAATTTTTTTCACTCTTTTCCCCTCTCACTGCCCAGATCCCTCACCTTCTTCTCTCTGGTGCAGAGAAGTTGGGAACTTGTGTTAAAATTCAAACATTTTTATCACGGAACCACCGTGGATTCTCTTTTGAATTCTGGGTGGGAGACAATGGTATCCAAACAAGTTTTTTGTCCTTCATTGTTCCCAAGCCTTGGGAGTGTTTATCATTTAAAAAAAAGCCAAATTTCAGGAGAGGAGCGATTTCCTTGCCAAAATGACATTTTGTTGTTAAAAGGAACGGCAGCAGAGCTGCTCTGGGAGGATTTCACTGCCCCTCAGCCTTCCCAGGAGAGCGATGTTTAAAGCTCAGCGGCCGTTTAGGAGAGGTTAAACAACACAGAGCAAAATATTAACCAAAAAGTGACTTCCCCCAGCAATAAGGAGCTGCAATTCTTCCCTCCTGTCCTTCCCTTTGATGGTTCAGCACTCAAACAATGTGATTTTCGAGGTTTTCTTGTTCAGTTTTGGGGTTTTAAGGCTCTCATTTATACCCTCAAGAGCCATGAGGGGAAAAGGCATTTGTTCTCCACATTTTTGGTGATGTTCAGACAAGTGTCAGCGGTTTCTCAAGGAATTAATCCAATTTTCAAAGGGAAATCACACAGTAAGAAATGTTTCCTGTTGAATAAACGATTCCAATCCCTGCACATCTCCTTAAGTGGAAAATATCTGTGTTGGGTTTGCCCTCCAAGGGGTGACTCCACCTCCCTTGTCTCTCATAGCCTCACAGTGATCCCTGTAATAAATAAACGGGATAAAACCTCTCCCAGCCTGGGAAATCTTTATTATTTCTCCCACAATTTCCCTCAAACTGTTCTTCCCGTCTGCAGAACTCAAATCCATCTCTCACCCTGCAGCTCTACCTCAGCACACCCCCCGTGATCCGCAGAAATATTCCCACTAAAATTGAAAATAACCCACCCAAACAAAGCTCCGTGTTCTCAGAGACACCACGGAGGAAAGGTTTTTGTTTATTGGTTTTAAGCTCCATGTAAATTTTACAGAGGGGATTATATCCAAGGGCCTTAAAATCCTGAATTCTAATGAAGGCCGGCCGTACTTCACAGGGAAATTAAGACATCACAAGCTGCCATTTCAGCAGCAGATTTGTAAATATTTTTGATGGTTTCATTAAAAACGGCATAAAACAGCACGGAGAGTGAGCGAGGAGATATTTACCAAAAAACAGCCGATACACCACATTTCCAATGAGCATTAATCCGTGTCAGACACGGCCCTTAATTACATAAAAGCAACATATTCAGGCAAGCTCTGGGCCATAAACATCCCAAATATTACCTCAGCCTGGTAATGCCTTTATCCTGAAGGGCTGGCGACGAGAGCACAGCCCACGTTATTGC
Organism: Sinosuthora webbiana; assembly: GCA_013397395.1. Taxonomy (NCBI): domain Eukaryota; kingdom Metazoa; phylum Chordata; class Aves; order Passeriformes; family Sylviidae; genus Sinosuthora; species Sinosuthora webbiana. Next base: position 17,446 of record VXBN01014480.1, on the reverse strand, counting down.
AGAGAAAGGGAAGATAATGTCGTTTTTGTGGGGTTTTTTACTGATTCTGAGGAAGGCCCGAGTGTTTGCAGCACTTGAACTCCGTTCCCCCAGCCCTGATTTCCTCCTTGACCTCCTTTCCCACGGGAGGGCAAAACGATTCGTTTACAGGGAGTCAGAAGGAAACACCCCCCAGATATCCATTTCCCTGTCGAAGTGATTTTCTGCGCTCAAAGAAAAGGAGAGACTTTGATTGCTCTGAGCTCGTGTTCTCCAAATATTTATCATCACAATTCCTACCGTTCCCAATGATCAGGCAGCCCATCATTTCCCCCAACGAAACACTTCAGAATTCAATCTCAGAATTCGAGATTGTCCTCGAGGACGCTTTTAAAAACACACCTGATCTCTGCACGAAATGTTGCTTTTGCTCTTCACACTCAAACCTTTCCCAGCAAAGCTGGAAGATCTGCCTCTGGTTTTGGAGGGTGGAGAACTGGACACCTTCAGTGGTAGCTCCATTTTGCCTCTCCAGTTGGTTTAGGCCAAGATTTAAGACGGACAGGGATTGGCACTCCCACAAATCCTGGTTTTTATCAGTGATAAAGTGGCTGGTGGAGCATCCCTGCTCTGCTCCCGTCTCCCTGCAGCCTCACTGGGTCTCCAGAGGGAAAAGGAGCATGGAATGCTCGGTCCCTACAGGAAGATGAGGTTTAAAAGGAAGCGTCCCTACAGGAAAATGAGCTTTAAATGATGTGTCCCTACATGGAAATGAGGTTTAAAAGGAAGCATCCCTACAGGAAAATGAGGTTTAAAAGGAAGTGTTCCCTGTGAGGTCTCATACAGACGTTTCCAGAGCTGAGTTACTGCCTCAGAGGGTGGAAAAATCATCTTCCCAATAACCTCCCTCCACCAGATTGGATCATTTCAGAGCGGGCCTGCCTTTCACTCCCCCCAGAACGGCAGCAGGGTGAGATTTGCTAATTGGCCCATGATGCAGTCTGTCACCCACTTTTGCTCTGCTGTCACTGTTTGTCACCATCAGCGCGAAGCCACCCGAGCACGGGGCCGTGAGTGCCTCCAATTAACTGATGAAAAACGACATCTTGTGCAAATGCACAGCGCAAAACCCTCCCCATCCATCTGAACACTGAGGGGTTTTTTTTTCTCTCCCTGGTAGGATCCTGTCCCAGACAAGCTGAATGTGAGGGATGGGCTGAACGTTCCCAAAAATAAATAAATGCGGCTCTGGTGCTCTCGCTGGGCAGATAGATGGGTCCGTGTCGCTCGGATTTCAGGAGGGGAGGGGGTGATAAATCCCTGCCTGTCCTGTCAGCTGCAAAAAATAACGTGGCTGCGTGGCAGGAAAGAGCTCTTGACAGCACAAAATCATCTGAAAGTGAAATGACACCTGGTGTTTTTCTCAAGGGTTTTTTTTTTTCCAAACGAGAAGGATTTTGAAGGTGTCTCTCCATTCATGTGGAGGTGTACCTGTATTTATATGAAATTATTTGTATCTATTCATGTTGTTGAATAGACACAATATTTGTGTCTATTCATAACGTGTTGACACAGAAATAGTGAGAAATTGTCGTTGGTGGCTGTGATTATTTCAGCCTAATGTTCACCTAGAGCCTGAATGGAGCCTGGATTTAGGGGTGGAATGCTTAGAATGGATTTCAATCAAAGCACCTGAGAGAAAAAAAGGGAAGAGAAACAAGTTAAGGGGCTGAAAAGGGGATGTGGAATTCGATTTCCTTCCCCCGGCTGCTCCTCCCGGGAGGATGATGAGTGCTCTTGGTGCTGGTTTCAAAGGGAAGAGGGAAAAACCTCGGCTGTGAGCAGATCCTGATGGACAGGACCGGGGAAAATCACCTCAGGTTCCACCAGGGGAGGCTCAGGTTGGAGATCAGGGAAAATCCCTTCCCTGAGGAGAGGTTAAACATCGGGACAGACACCCCAGGGAAGGGATGGGGTCCCTGAAGGTCTCAGAAAACGAGTGGGCGTGAAACTTTTCCTGGATTAAAATATTGGAATTGTCTGGCTCTGTGAGTGTGCAAAACCAGACCCCGACAAGAATTTCAACACGAATTTTCCTTCTGCTCCATTTCACCCTGTCCAAACTCAAGTTAAAAGCTCGGGGGAAAAAAAAAATAAATTCTTCTGCCTCTTTTTATATTTACAAATGAAACACCCTGAAGAGAAGTCACATTTATTTGCAGCTAAAATACCATCTGCTTGTGTGTGAACGAAATTGCAGAATCATATGGATTTGGGGTTAAAATGCCACATTTAACGACTGAAAAGTAAAAGAGCAATTCCAATTCCAGCAGAACTCAATATTTGATTTGATGCCGTTTCCTTTGGGGTTCAAAACACGAGTTTCTCCAGAATTCAGTGTCATTTGGAGGAAAGTTGTTGAGATGTTGCATTTAGGAAGCAAAACACACACATTGTGGCTGCTAAAACACACCAGAAAATTCCTGTCATTTCCTCATTCCCACTTTTGTGTCCTTTATCAGTGCCTGCCTGCCCTGCCACATAACTCAGTTCAGGTTGCCCAAACTCACTTTGTGAAATCCAATTCCAATTTGGATTTTTTCCCCTTTAATTCCATTAATAAAACATGGGCTGCACGTGGCCCAATTTTCCCGTTGGGCTGAATTGATCAGAGCCCTTTTCCTTGTTCTCCTGTTCCACGAGAAATATCACTGAGAATTCTCCCAGCCTGGTTTCTCACAGACAGACACAATGCTGGGATGACAAATAATTTCTTTATGGGGAAAATAAAAAAGAAAAGTTCCTTCAGCACTTAACAGATGTTCTCGGTTCTGTTTAGAACCAAAATTGCTCTGAAGTTGAGAGCTTCCTTTCATTTCTCTGTGCGGAAGTTTCTTGGTTGTTCTGATGAATTTTTGATCAATTTTTGAACCATTATTTCTCCAAGTCCTTCAGATTTTATCCTTTATTTCTCTTGCCATAATTTCTTCAGGTTCCTGAGATTTTATTCTTTATTTCTCTTGCCCTGGCCTGGCTCGCTGCTCTGCTACTCTTTTGTTCCCTGAACGTTTGGCCAAAAGATTCACCTTGACCCCTGCTGAGATTTGTCCCAGTTTAAAGCCATTTTTCCATGTGTAAAAAGAAGGATTCTTTTGTCCAGCTGCAGTATTTTTAGGTGCTTTCTCCTCCAGTTCAACGTCCACTGAAGTCCTCTAAGATTCCTCCATCACTCCAGCCCATGCCAGGCTTGGGTGGAACCTCAGGGCTCCTTCCAAAGTACTGAAAAATGTCATTTCTCAATGAAAAACCCTCTCATGCAGCTCAGTCACCCCACGGGTCCTCCAAAGAATGAGCTGGTAGATAAAACCACTCTTAATGAGGTGTTTTTAAAATAATTAATCGTTTGAGTTCAATTATGGGGGAAATGTTTGCGATGGAAGTTGGAGCCACTTCCCCGGGACCAACTTTCCTGAAGTATTAGAGGGATCTCTGGGTTAATCTTCTGCCAAAAAAATACCAATAGGTGCCAACCCAGACATATCTAATCATATTTACAGCTAATATTGGAGATAAATGCATTTTTTAAATCTCTTTTATACCTTCTTTCCTCTCATGCAGCTCCGCTCTGGGACAAGGCAGCTTCGTTGTTGATTTTTGGGTTGTTTTTTAATTGTGCTGCTGAATTCTCTTGAGTTTTTCTACAGCTGATGGAATTCCCAGATTTCTCTGGGAATTTCAAGGCATAAACTAGCAGAAACTGCATAAAACCCATTTATTTGCAAATGAAAAAGCAACTTTTATTTTGAAGAAAAGGGGGAAAGAAAGGGTGGAAAGGTTGGTGGCAGATGTGTTCATAATTGATGATTTTTCAGAATATCAGAAATAATCAGTTTCAAACAAGCTTTTCCTTCTTTACCCCACTTACTTTTCATTTCCAAGCGCCATCCCTCAGATTTCTATGCTGCAGTTCACGGCAAGTCTGCTTTGCCCAGCTTCAAAGAAAACTATTTAAAGACACCAAGAACAGGAGAAGGAGATATTGTCTGGGAAAAGACAGGGGGGAAAAAAAAAAAGAAATCCCTCTGAGTTTCTTTTTTTTTTTTTTTTGCTGGCACCACTCCTTGCTGATTGAAAAAAAACCACATTATTTAAGACTTCTGTAGCCATCTTCCACTTTTTAATTATTATTATTTTTGCAGAATTTCAGCTCTCAGGGTATTTTCTCCTTTCCCTTTTTTTTTTTTCTTCCTGATGTATTCTCCTGCTTCCCTGTGGGTCTTGAGCTGCCTTGGGGATGGCTCAGGCTCTGCCACATCCTTTGTTTTGTGTTTCAGCTCCAGCTGAGCAGCAGAACCATCTCCTTCCAAAGGATTCCTGGGGCCCTTTGTGGGCGAGCCGCAGGAATTCCTGGAGAAAACGGATCCTGCACTTTTTCTTCAGTAAGAACTCCGTTTATCTCCGAGGAGTGGTGAGCCCTTCATCTCTTCCTGTACCACATTTGTTTAATTAAGATCAACACTCTCATGTCTAGCACTTAATACAGGCTCAAAACCTTCTGAATTTAGCCCCTGAAAGGTGATTTTTGATGTTCATTTTCTGGATTTTCCTTCTGGGAGGGTATGGTTTAATTGCAGTTGAGGGGGGAAAAAAAATCATTATTTTCTCAATTTTTTGTTTTATTTTTGTACATGTAATAACATAGAGCCACCCAAAACATGAAGAGTCTTCAGGGTTTGGCCTTGGGAGAAGTCACTGAAGTTCCCATCTTCACCAAATGAAGTTGAAATTTGGTCTAAACACCACCAAAATTGCCTCCTTTTGAAAGGACTGCTCAGTCTTCGGGAGAGATTCAGCAATAAAGGAGCTGACACTAAACGGGGCTAAAATTCTCCACAGGTAAAAGCTGCATCCTTCAGAAAGAAACTCTCCACTGAATTTGCAGCTGAGGCTCCTTTCACTCAGGGTCAATCCTACATTTCGCTGGCTTTGCACAAGAATGAAATAATGCAAATAAAACTCTGGCTCCTTCTCCTATCACCTTCCCCAGCTTTCCTGTGCCTCTATAAACTCTATTTTGCTGGAAATTGAATGGTTCCAGAAGCCTTTTACACCGTGCCGGGATGTTTGGGGAAGATTTTTCCCTCCCAGCCGCAGCATCAGTGATGGAGCTGTAATTGCCTCTGATCTTCTGCTCCCAAAAATTGTGTTTTTCCTGAGGTGGAAGGGGGATAAAACTTCCGTGAAGGACTCAGACTTCAGCTCAAAAGCAGGGAAAAGTGGAGGAGACAGAATGTGCTCAGCAGGAGGAATATTGCCTTCGAAGGGAAATCCTAAATATTTCCAGTTTGTATTCTGTCCTCAGTCCTTGCTGGCGTATTCTGGCCTTGGTTTTGGATGAGGACGGGATGAATCTGTCTCACAGTCCGTTGATTTAATCAAGAAAGAGCATCTTAATGTGAATTTGTCATCTGGGTGAGGCCCAGAGGCCTGGAACCACCAGGAGCCCCGAGTCCTTCACGGGGGCTCCCCACAGCCAAAAATTCAGTGCCACAAAAACAAACATCCCATCTCTGCCCAGAGCAGTGCAAAGATAATCCTCCAGCACAAACGAGATCTTCACACACAGGCTGGGGCTGGAGAGAGCTCCTGGATGTCACATCCAGCCCCTTCCCCACGGCCCGGGCTCTGGGATGTGTTTTATGGGGCTGGAGTCAGGCCCACGTTGTGTGTCTGGTTTCCAATTCTGCAAGCACAGGAGCAGATGACATTGAAATCATTGGATACGCTCACCCCAGGAAAATTGCTGTTTGTGCTGCTGGCTGGATCATATCCCCAATTAACGAGCGTGGGCTTGGTGTTTAGTAAATGAAGATGGAGCAGCAAATTGCTGTTGATACTGTTATGCCAGGGAGTGGTGTAATTAGTGTTCAAATGTGCATTTTAGTGCCTCATCCAGCTGCCCCTCCCCGTGCTGAGGAGAGCGTTCCCCAAGCACAGACACCCATCCCTCTGTGCCTGCTGCCTGCAGGAGTGAGGGACGGCCCCAGGAGCTGCTGGGTGAGCCTTTATTTCATCTTCAGTTACCCACAGAGCCCTCACCACCGAGCCCTCATGCAGGCAAAGCAGGGAAACATTCCTCAGCAGCACCTCCTCATAAGCATCTCCTCAGCAGCTTTTCTTCATCAGATTTTCTCCATCAGCATCTCCTCAGCAGCTTTTCCCCAGTGGCATTTCTTCATCAGTTTTCCTCATCTGCTTTTCCTCAGCAGCATTTCTTCAGCAGCATTTCCTCAGCAGCTTTTCATCATCAGTTTTCCCCAGCAGCATCTCCTCACCAGCTTCTCTTCATCAGCATTTCCTCAGTGGCATTTCCTCAGCACCATTTCTTCACCAGCATTTCCTCAGCATCACCTACTCATCAGCATCTCCTCAGCAGTATTTCCTCATCAGCATTTCCTCATTATTTTCTCAATTTTAGCATCTCCTCATTAGCATCTCCTAATCAGCACCTCCTAATCGTCATCTCCCCCCTCGTGTGAACAGAAGCTGATGAGCACCAACCCATCAGTGCCCACTTGAAGGATCGGTGTTGTACACCCATCCCTAATTCCCTCTGGATCTCATCCCTGGGCTCCTTCCCAGCCTGGCTGTGAGCCGTGTCCCCCCTCCTGCCCTCCTGCTGAGCCCCCAGACCCCTCTGTCCCCAGCAGGGGCAGGGCAGGGACACTGAGGTGACAAACCTTGCTGTGTGCAGTGTGAGCCCCAGAGCTGCTGCACGGCCCTCACACGTTATTGATGTTTCCCACACCCACATTCCTCCTTTCCTGGCCTTTTTGGGGTGTTGTCACTGATCCCAGCGTGGTTATAACCCCTGACCTCTGCTGCTGGGCAGCCTCAGGAGTCCCCACGTGGATCTCCTCTCACCTCCTGCTCCCACTGCCACAAACACCCAAACCCCTTCACCCCTGGCTGCAAATCCTCAAGTCCAGCCTTGATTTCTTGCCACAACCAGTGAGGAAACAGAGGGAAAATATCCTGTGGTGGCCTCTGCTGTCCCTGGGAGTGACATGAAAGCTGACCAGGGACTGGGTTTTATCCTAAGATGAAAGAAAAGTTTTTTTTCTTCCTGTTTTCACTGTGGGGTGAATTCAGCCAGGATGTGCGGAGGATGAGGAGCTCCTCTCCCCGTCCTGTGGCTGCAAATAAATCACAAAGATCTCTGTTAATGGGATGGGGGTGTCCTGCTCCTCTCAAATCTTCCCAATTCCATTCTAATTGCTCAAACCTCACGGGATTTTGCCCGATTATTGCCACGTCAAGGTACAAGTTCATAGCGGAGAGCATAAAGATGTCCAATCCCATCAACAACCCTGTCAAATTATGTAGGATTTCACCAACTTAAAGGGAGCTGATGTGACGGAAGGAGTAAATTACAAACCTAAAATATCCTGTTTGAATTAACTGAGGAGCACCAGCATTGCAAAAGATCCCACTTGCAATGCAGAGCGTGGGGACTGTAAATAGCATGAAAGGAATACAAATGTATTTACCCAAATGCCACAAATCTTACAAGGCAAGTGTGGAATGTGCTGGGTTTGCACAAGGATTGAAATTAATAGGCATGACCTTTTCCTGCCTTGCCTTTCATCCCCACAAATTCGGCGTGTTTGCAGAACAGGCTCAGAGGGATTTGTTTGTGGGTTTTTTTTTTACATCAAACACAACAAAACTTATGATCTTGTGGGTTTTTGTGGGGTTTTTTTAGCCAAATAATCCCTTAAATAACAAATATTGTAACAAGCTGCGTCTGAGTCGTGGCAATGTTGGTTCAGCACCAAGATTTATTTACAAGCCAGCATCCAGCCTTGGATTAGCTTTTCCTGCAGATAGGCCGGGCTTAATTCTTGAGTGATTGGAGAGCCAAAACAGGGAGAGTTTAGTCCATTGGAATAGGTGGAGTTAATTATTTTGGATCCAGAATGCACCCAGCAGGAGATCCCTGGTTGATTTTTCCTTGGTCAAACAGGCACAATGAGGAATTCCGTATCCTGCCAGGGACTCATTTCATCCCATTTTGACTTGCACCAGCTCCACCGAGGAGGATTCCCTGCTCCTTTGGATTTCCCACTGTGGGGTTGCAAAATTTAGTTTAAAACATGTTATTAGAATAGTGTAAGTTTTAGTTTTCCCTAGATGGGCCCCTTGGGATTGGAATGCTTTCTTATCTTGAGTTGATAACAGTTTCAATGCCATCCCTGGGTTTTGCCTGGAGACAGAATTTCATTGGCCCCTTCCCTGGATGAAGTGTATTCATCCTTTTGAAGGTACCCCCCCCCTTTCCTTCCTCTGTCCATCACTGAATTTGTTATCTCTACAGTCCAGAAACCTCAAGGGTCTCTGTCCTGTGGTTGGTAGAGGTGTGTAGACCCGCCTAGAAGAAAACTTTGGATTTGATAGTTAAGTAGTAAATTAGTTGGCATGTATGAAGTTGCTTTGTATTATTGGCTTTTGGGCCTTATTTCCTCCTCCCTTTGTCTGGAACGTATAAAACCCACCATCGCCCAGGGTGAGGGGTCTNTGAGACGTGCCGAGCAGCCGGGGAGCCCAGTTGAGGGTAAGCCGGGCTCAGAAAGGGCTCGCACTGCAACATCCCACCTCCTGGCAGCAGCAGTGTTCTGATTGTGGGTGATTTGCATCCTTTGTGATCTTTTTCACGTCTCAGGTTGTCCATTTGTGTCCCTGATCCTTTCGGGAATAGCAGGAATCTCTGTCCCTGCAGCTGTGAGCGCTCAGCTGAGCACAGCTTCCATTTAAACCTTTGTCTAGCACCAAACACTGCTGAAAAGGGCAAATCAACCCAGCTGAGCTGAATTTCTAATCTTTTTTTGGTAGTTCTTCAAGTGCTTTGGGAGTTTCCTAAGCGTTTGTTGTCCTAAGGGAAAAAAAATAAAAAAAATGAAATAAACAACGTTGTTCTACCTCTGTCAACAAAAATAAACCTGCAACCACGTTTTTCAGGTTTCCTCCCTCTAGACAACCAATTTTCTGGCGAAGTTCCAGAATAAAAATTCATCTCCTCCATCCAAACGATATTAAAATATTAAATTGCAGAGGGTTTTTTGTAGAGTTTGGGATGTGGAAGGCCAAGGAAAGCCGTCAGGAAATTCCACAGCTTGGAGATGTGTTCTGTTCTGCCAGTTCTCTCCTCTTGGGACCACACAAGAGAACTTGAGCTTTGAGGGAGATATCAGCTTTAAAAGGCAGAAGCTCCTCGCTTCAAGGTTCACTTAATTTCCTGATAAAGAAGTTTGTGACCTTTTCAAATACTCTGGATGAAGTTTGGGTCTCCCAGAGTCTGTTATTGGCGGCATGAACCCCTCCCTGAGGATTCTGTTGGGCCTCGGGGTTAAAATATTGCAGAGGTGTGAGCCTGTGAGACACTTGGGAGGAAGGATCTTCCTTAAAAACATCATTTTGTTGCGTTGGAGATTTGGGGATGCCCAAGGTGTGCAGCCTCGCTGGAGGATCGGTTTCCTGGTAAAAAATACAGCTTTGGTGTAAATTTGGTGAAAATCTGATGTCCAATAACAGACCAAGGGACATGATCACATTTTTCTTGCAGTGCAAACCAAAGAAAACGTGGAGAGGATCTTAAATTTAAAGAGTTTTGGCGTTTGCCTGCACCACAAACAACGGAGGGAAAGGGGAAATAAATTGTGCCAGCAGTCAGACCTAAATTAATACTGGAGCTTTGAACTCCACGTGAAAAATCTCCTCTGACTTCAGCAGCAGATGAATCAAACCTTGGACAAGGTGTCAGTGGCCAGGGGAGCCTTTTCTGGCTTGTTATCCATGCTGAGTTTATGAAAGATTAAAAGGAAAGTTAAAACATTTGCCACTGGATAAAAATCTCCCACCCAGGCTTTCCTTAATTGCCCGATTTTCAAGCCCGTGTTGCAGCAGTTCCTGTATTAATTACCGTGAGCGGTGGCCTTTCCTTGTTTAATTACCTCATTTGGAATCCTCCTCATGGCTGCTTTGGCCCCGAGGCTGCTGTGGGGAGCAGAGGGGCCAGAAGGGGTTAATCAGGGGTCACAGGGACCTTTCAGCTCCTCAGGAATTCCTGAGCACGCTCCTGGCCCAGGGGAGCTCCCTGGTGAGATGCTGCTGCTGAACTGACGCTGTTTCACACCACAACACAGACTCTGAGATTCGGAGGGCTGAGAATGACTCCTCTATTTTTGGGATGTGTCTCCCTTTTATACCATTTCACACAGACCAATCTGGTTGGTGACACAAAGACAAAACCTCTTCACTCACATTGGTCAGAGCAGAGGGACATCAAGAAGTCCCTCCTAGGGAAAGGAATGAAAAACAAAGTTGCAGCTACAAAAACATTTCTCCCGTTTACAGAAAATTCCCTGGGAAAAGAATTTCAGAAAACCAAAACACCTCAGGCACAAAACCAGGGCTGCACTGAACTGCCACCAAAGGCAGCACAAATGAAAGATTCCTGAGCTTTTCCAGGCGGATCCAGAGGTGATGATGAATTATGTGGGTGACATTTCTCTCTCTCTCTGCTGAGGTGTTTTTTTTTTCTCCCTCGGATTATTTATTTTCTAAACCCGTTATGAAATTGCATCTTCTGTTTGAATGCTTAGGATGAAAGGTGCCAAAAATAATTTTGCAAGAGTTAGGAAACACCAGCGTTAAAATGCCAGTGCAATTTCACTTTGGGTCCTTCTACCTCTCACAGGAAAAAAAAAATATGCCACAACTAATTATAGACTCTGTGCCACCTTTTTTTCACAGGGATTTGTCTTCTTCAGTACCTGGATGGAAATGATGTTTGAATTTTTAGGATATGCAGCAAAGAAGTTCATTTTCCCTTGGAATTCCTGATGCACTGGAGTTCTCCAGTGGAATAAAAGGGTAGGAGAAGAAAAAAAAGAAAAGTTGTGTCCATGGTCTTGTCACACAATCCTTGTGTGCAGGCAGCTCTTCACTACTGGTGTCCCTCAATTTTCCCATTCATAACCTGATTTTCTGGGTCCCCACTTGCAGAAATGCAAGATAATTGCAGATATTTCCTTGTTTTGGAGATCAAAGAGATCACTGAAATGAGGATAATACCAGGATTATTTGCACAAAGAACTAAACTCTGCCCACCCTGGGTTCTGCTGTGTGGATGCAGCAATTCAGAACATTCAAACACCTGAATTTGAAAGCCAGAGTAGGAAATGAACTCTGGGTGGGTGAGATCAGACAGCAACGATGAGATTTGCTCCATTTATTTGTTAGAGGATCCAACAGCAGCGCTGGAGCTCAGTCAGGGGTGAGATATTGCAGGTAAATGGATTTGCCATCAGCTGAGTGATAAACCCCAGGCCTCACTGACAGGCTACTTACAGCAAATAAACTTCCTGGGAGTTCCTCAAGTGGATTTCTCTCTTTAGTTTCCTCCATCCTGGCCCGTGTTTCATGGCAAGACCAAAACCTCTGGGATTTATTCCAGACTTTTCCCCATTCCATTTCTTCCTCAGCTCTCTCTGACTCTCGTTTTGGAATGTTTTGGAATGTCAAGGAGCTTTTTCCCCTCCCTGTGGGTGTTTATTAAACTGTCAGGGTGGCCTGTTCCTCCTCTGCCTGTCCCCGAGCCGCTCTGGGCTCTGCTGGGGTTTGAGGTGTGGGTGTCGAGTGACACGGAACCACTCAGGAAAACTTGAATTAATCTCCACGAGTGCTGCTGCTGGCTCCGTGCCAGGAAGAAGCTACTGAAGTGTGCTGAAAAAAATAAAGGGGAAAAAAAGGATAAAAAAAATAAAGGATAAAAGAATAAAGGATACGAAAAAAAAAAAGGATGAAAAAAATGATTAAAAATAATGGATCGAAAAATAAAGGAGAAAAAAAATAAAGGATAAAAGATTAAAGGATAAAAGAATAAAGGATAAAAAAAAAGGACAAACAAATAAAGGATAAACAAATAAAGGATAAGAATAAAGGATAAAAAAATAAAAGATTAAAAAAATAAAGGATAAGAAAATAAAGGATAAAAATAAAGGATCGTTGCTGTTTTCAGGAAATGCTGCTGTGGTGTGGAGAGGAGGCCTTTGAGGAGAACCAGCTTGTGTCACCTCGGGTATCCCCAAGGCCAAGGAGAACAGGGATGTCCCTCTGGAGAGCTGCAAGGACCCCGTGCAAGGACAGGGGTGTTTATTCACCACGATATTTATTCACCAGGGAGGTTTATTCACCAGGGATCTTCATTCACCACGATATTTATTCACCTTCACCCAGGCTGTGCCCGTTCCTCTGGCACTTCTCTTTGTGATGGTGGCACCATGTTAATGGATAAACACATGGTTAAATTCCTTACTGATCGTTTGGAAAGAGGAGGGAAAAGAGCTGAAAGCTTTTAATGCAATTGCCGGTTGATTTTTGAAGTAAAAATCAGCCAAGCCCCCGGGGGTGAAATTGAAATTCCCGTTTTCCCTACAGACCATCCATGGAAACCCAGAGTTTAAAACCAACGACCCCTCTCACTGCAGGAAACATTTCTTTGGGGTGAACAAACACCAACAGCTTGTGGCGACCTCGAGGAGATTGTTGGGAAACAATTCCTTCCAAACATGTCACTCAAAATGAGTGAAATTCCTCTGGCTGGTTCAGTGCTCACAGTTTATTTTAAAAAAAAGGTTAATTCCTAAGGAACCTCAGAAAATCAGGCTGTTACCAAAACCCACAAGGCTCCATCTGGCACCCAACATCCACTTGTTTAGGTGTTAAGAATTCCACTGTTCCTATTCATTATCTGTATTTTTAACAACTGAAAACTGCCAATTACCAGACAAAGAAATGCCAGGAGAGGTTTTAGTTCGGAGTTTTTTTATTAGTTTTTGTTTGGAGTTTTTCATTAGCTGTGCAATCTCAACCGAGATGTTTGCAGTCGTTTTCTTCCTTCTTCCACCTGCTGATGGAAAAGGCGCTTTGAGGAGATTTGGGCTGATTTTGGATAGGATTTTATTTGGTTTTGGGTAAAATTTTGCTGCTGTGCATTAGAAATAAGAGATTATTTGGTATCGACCCGGAGAATTTAAAACCCAGTAACCTGAGGAGAATTGTGACCTGGTGAATAAAGCATGGAACGGAGCAGAAATCCAGGCTGGAGCTGTGTGGGATGGGCTCTGCAGAACAAAGACCTCTGAAATCTCGGAATGCAGAGGGTTCAAAGCCCAGCCAGTCTGGAGAGGAGCATCTCTGAGCTCCCTGAGATCATCTTGAGTGGAAAACGTCTGTGTGAAAAATGTCTGGGCACGCAGCAGAGCTTTCCCGAGCCTGCTCTCCTCTTGGCATGGATCCCAAAAAACCAAGAGCAGGTGAGCACTGCATTTACCCTTTGCTTGCCAGGCAATCATCAAAAAACCCTCGGTGGTCCAAGGTCCTGGAAACCTTCATTTCCAGGATGGATTTCCTCAGGTTGGTCTCTTTAATCGGGAGATTGAACTTGGAGAAGACTCAGGTCAGTTCTTTGAACCAGCGAGAGATTTTCTCTGCCTGACCCACAGGTAAAATGTATTATGGGATGTGGTTGGTTTGGGTTTCTCATTCATTTCAGCAGGATTGAATTTCTCTCTCCATGCACCATTTCTGGGACCTGGTGCCTCCTGTGTGTGATGGCAACAGTAAAAAAAATGGGTCCCAAAGCACTTACCTTGTTCACAGGGACGAAAATTCAAACCCATAATTCACTTACTCTTTCTCCTTAAAACTCATTAAGCAAACAAGGCTGCTCTGATTGCAATAAATTTTCTGTACTCGGTGCTGCCTGAAACGTTCCTTAAATCAAAACAGTTCTTCTGGATTTGTCTGATACAAGGAAATTAAAGTAAAATAAAGCACCTGCACGTGGAGGAGGAACTGCTGGGTCAGGAACAGCTGCAGTGGCAAGGCAGCAGTGACAGATATTCTGATGTTCAGATATTCAGATATTCAGATATTCTGATGCTCAGATATTGGTTGGGAGTTCTGAGAACATTCAGGGCATCAATCACTCTCCTCAGCAGCCAGCTGACAGGGCAGGCTAGGGAATTCCCTGCTGGTATCTCCCCACGTGGGAAAAAAGGGGCTTTAACACTGAAAAGCAGAATTACCAAACTGATAGTGAGGGTAATGAGGCGTGGGGAGCAAAAAAAGAACTCGATTTAGGGAGGAAAATTCTATTTGCTCTTCACAAGCTGCTGAACTCTGAGAGGAATCAGCAGAGGATTGGAAATTGAAGGGCAGGGTTGGATGAGATGTTGGGGTTTTGGGATATTGGGGTGAAATTCCTCCCTGTGAGGGTGGGCAGGCCCTGGCACAGGAATTCCCAGAGAAGCTGTGGCTGCCCCTGGATCCCTGGAAGTTTTCCAGGCCAGGCTGGACATTGGGGTTTGGAGCCACCTGGGATAGTGGAAGGAATTCCATTCCCTGGGGGTGGAATGAGATGATCTTTAAGGTCCCTCCCAACCCAAACCCACCCAAAGCACTCCCTGGTTCTGTCCCATCTGCACCAGGGTGGGATTTGCCCCACACCTCTGTGTGCAAGCTCAGCTCAGGCCGGGACAGAGCTGTTTGCAGGTGGTAAAACACACTGCAGAGGAGAGGAGACAGAGCTGGGCACCTTCTCCACCCTTAAAATATTCATGCAGCCAGCATTTACAGCCACCAGCTGCACGGGCATCTGTAAATACCAGCCAGGGGCTGAGCAGAAATGAGTGTAAATAACCAGCAGGGCTGCCTTGCAAACACAGACCTGTGTAGAACACGCACGGTGGGAATTCAGGGTGAGGACGGGGCACTGGATTGCCAATCAGCTCACGTGTGATCCCGCTGCCTCGAGTTGCTCAAAGAGCTTCTCCTGATTTCTCCCAGTTCGTTTTAAGGAGTTTTTTCTGGCTCTTTCTCTTAAGTAGATCAGCTCAGTGAAAATTCTGCTTTCATGGACTCGGGCAGATCTGTCTGCACGGATCTGTTTTATCAGGGATGACAAAATGAAACGGGTTCATTTAAACCCACACATTATGTTGGACTCACTGTATCTGTCAGAAAAAAAGCAAAAAATCAGAATATTCTCACCATCATTTGTGCCTAAAGAGACCAGAGACACTGTAACATCAAGAACCAAGCACTCAGACTATTCCTTTTTCTCCTGGAGCTGCTTAACACAGTTGCAGAGTGTGAATCTTTATTGCTTTTGCACAAAGCCAGTGTTTTATTTAGATTGCCAACTTGTCAGATTTTAATAGCATAATCTATGTAGCTGAAAGTCTGAAGCTGTAGAAACAGAGTCTTTTATCTGCTTTCAGAGTCTAATTCCTGTGAGTATTTTTGTAATAACGACGATCCAGGAGGTTTCTGAAACACATTGATGAGCAAGGCATTTCGGAATGCTCGCTTTGAAAGGGCCTGAGAGACATCTCCCAACCAAAAAAATGTCATTTTCCTGTGGATTGTCCTTTTCCTCGGCACTGCAGCTCCTCAGGGACCCTCCCAGGCTCCAGAACCCCCTTCCCTCCTGCCTCCCAGCAGATCCAGGGGTGCTCAGGGCGGCCGGAGCTTCTGTGGGCTGACAGCTGTGAAAGGTCACCAAGTTCAATCAATTCACGTTATTTCCAGGGCATCACAACCTGGGGAGGGATCCAGCAGAGCTCTGCAAGTGATCCAGGGGGAAACACTGCAGGATTTGTCAGAGCAGAGAGAATGGGGATGCCTGGGGAGGGCTGAGCTGGAACAGGAGCTGGACAGAGCTGGAGAATAAAGTAGAGATTTATTGAGAGGCCTTTAGGGTACACCTTGGGCAGGACAAGAGCCTGGCCAGGGCTACACCCAAGGTGGACCCAAAATGGTCACAAAATGAATCCAAAATGGTCACAAAATGAACCCGAAATTGACACAAAATGAAACCAAAATGGTCACAAAATGGACACAAAATGGACACAAAATGGTCACAAAACGAACCACCATTCCTGGAGGTGGCACTCAGTGTTCTGGGCTGGGGACAGGCGTGGACTGGATGATCTTGAAGGTGTTTTCCCACTAAATTACCCTGTGGTTCCACCAATGCCAGATTTTGTCACCTGAAACGTCACCATCTAAATCTGAACTGCGGATTATTCACAACGGATCTACCGGAATTTATCCCTTCACCTCAGGAGGAAAAGTCACCATGCGATTCCCTGCTCGTTCCTGCTGGAAGCAGGCGACCTTTTGTGGCAAAAGGAAATAAAAACAAAACACATCCCTGAATCCCCAGGGACACTGATGGCAACAAACTCCCCCCACCACATCCCTTCACGCTCACCCTAATCCCGATTTTCCCCGCCGCGCGTTTGGCTCCTCCAAGCGAACACGCAAAGGTCAGGGAGCGTTTGAAGGGTTCTGGCTGCTCCTGCCTGTGCTGGGAGACGCTCTCCTGTCACACCGAGGCGGCATCTTGACGGGTGGCAGATGTCTGACACCACCACGGGACATATGGGATCACTCCTGTGCCAGCCCAAATCATCCCAAGCTGCCGGAGAGAGAGAAAGAGAGAAAAGGGACAGGAAGGGCCCAGGGAGGGGAAACCCCCGCAGCAATCCCCTGCCTTTGTTACAACTGGCTGAAGTGAGTTATTCCAACCACAAATTCAGCCAGACATGCAGTCCAGAGCAAAAAAAAATTATATTTCTTTTTTTTTTGAGCTCAGCACCTTCTGTTGTTCCTTTACTCTGCCAGGTTTTTGGCAGGCAGCCACCAGGGCTGAAACTCTACAGAGAATGGGAATGTAAACTCAGTGAGAGATAAACTCCAAGGGAGCCAAAGACATGGCCCTTAAATCAGATATCTGGGGTTCCTGCAGGGCATCCTGCTGGAAATGCTGGATAAACGGCCTTTTCCTGCTGGATAAACGGCTTTTTCCTACTGGAAATACTGGATAAATAGCATTTTCCTACTGGAAATGCCGGATAAACGGCATTTTCCTGCTGAAAATGCTGGATAAATGGTCTTTTCCTACTGGAAATGCTGGATAAATGGCATTTTCCTGCTGGAAATAAACTGCACAGCAAAGTCCCACCTTGGGCTGGACCCTTGGAGCTCCTCACAGATTTAAGGAATCCTCAGGGGGCTTAAGAAAAGCCAGGAAAGCTCTGCCAAAACGTGAAACAAAAGTGAATTCTCTGCAGCCAAGCAGATGGAAATCCTCCTGGAAAGCTGGATTTGCTTTCCCAATAAATAGCCACACGAAACAGTTCCTAAACTATAAAAATTAGTTCGTAAAAAGATATAAATATGCGTAATGGTCTATAAATACACAAGCTAATACAATAGGAAAAGTATTTTTAAAATATTTTCAAAAATAATCAATGTACTCTTAGCTAAATGCCAAGCACCCAGCCATTTTAACTCTTTACTTTATTTTTATCTCTTATTGTCTTCTTTTTTAATTAAA